>BGPR01001082.1:236282-253627 GCA_013235015.1 Araneus ventricosus | reverse complement strand
TTTAAAATTTTCTACAATATTTTACAATATTGTTCAATATCTTAAAGAATTCGAAATTAGAACAAATATCTAGATTTTTTCTTCGTCATATGAAAGCGATACAACTTTAGGAATGTCTACCGCTAACGCTGTATTACTCCCGAATGCTATAATATAAACAAACCTTGCCTTTGCAGCAATGAAAATACTGTGTTTATATTTTAAAATGCTTTGAGCGATATAGATAAAAGCATATTAAAGGAAAGCGGTATTTGAAGAACGATTCCCTTCATGTTTGAATATATATTTACTATGAATATGAAACAATATATGCGAATATGTGCATTCCTTTATGAAACTCTCTTTGCTTCAAACGCTTTAAGCGTTCACGGTCAGAAAAATTATAAAAAAGATACAAACAGTGACCCCCTTAGGGTTACTGGCGATGCAAATATCGTCTGGTGTAATGCATCCAGAAGATATTAAATCCTTTTTCAGTTATAGCTCCTTCCAATATTGTATTCGTTCCTGGTATGTTGTCTAAGCTTTTAACTAAAATGGAAGTTTATTTACAGTGAAACCTCTTCGAACGGCCACCCCTCTTAACGGCCAATTTTTCGTGGCACGGATTTTTCGGCCCATAGACCTAATGTTAAAATAACCCCTAGCAACGGCCACCCAATCCCTCTGAACGGCCGCCGGGTGGGTTCGCCCATCCCATTTGACAAACGCATCAGTTAGAGATTTACTTTTTAAACTGAAAAGCGAACTTGAAAAATGGTTTTTTCCGAGAAGGGTAAAAACTTAAAACAGTCACGAATTGTATCCTTTTTTCAAAAAATGTAAAAAATTATTAAATAAAGTACTATTTTCTCTTTAGATAAGTCTCAAACTTCATTTTAAATAAGAAATATGTGTCAGACTTGTTTATATTATGTATTATAGAAATTATTTTGTAATTGTAACGAAAACCCTTCAGAGCGGATACCCCCTCTGAGCGGCCAATTTTTCTCGGAACGGAGGGATGGCCGCTCAGAGAGGTTTCACTGTATTAATTTTAGGAAGTTAAGATTATATTTCGACTTAACTTTTACATACCGTGTTATTTATTCTTTCAATATATAATACAAGTATCCACATCTTATTTTTTTCGAATTCGTAGAAAACAAGTAAGATTTTTGTGATATGGGGAAGAACGATTTTGCTTGTTAACCCTCTCACACCGAGCGAGGCGGTCCGGGGCGGTCTAGAAATTTCCCCTTAAGAGCGACGAAGGCCGGTCTGAGGCGGTTATCTTCTTTCGAGGGGAGATAAGGTTCTGAGATTGCATAGGAGATTAGCGCGATAGAGGGTGCAATTATCCTTGCCCACCACACTCCATTTCCGTGCGCCTTAAGGGAAGGCTATAATAAGGGGAGAGGTGGTGGGGTAAATGACCACCCAGGTTGGGAGAGTCCAATTCATATCCCATCCTCCCCAAAAAATCCGGTTTCAAAGGGAATAGAAGAAAAAAGTCGCCTCGGGATTAAAGACATAAATATTGTCATAATGATCTATTGAAAATACGTTATTGTTACAATCATGGAAAGTCGCTTCCCAGCAATGCAAGTCTTATGGTTGGGAAGAGAGTTTTACAAGGTTAAGCATGGAGTGACCTCAGCGACTCTTATGGCACGCATGACCTTGGCGACAAACTTGGCGACCATTTTGGGAATTTGGCTACAAATTTGGCGACCTTGGCGAAAAATAGATGATTTCCGAAAATGCAACCCTTTTCTCGATATTTCTACTAGGAAAGGGAATACGCGAGAAAACACCATGTGACGTCACGGCCTGTCGGAGAGAATATTTAAGGACGGCACCTAGTTCAGAAGAGCGTCTTTGATCGACTGGTTACTTCGCTTTGAAGCGTGAACTTCTTCGAAGTTCTATCCGCTGTGTGAGCTAATCAGCTGGTGAGCTGAGCTGTTATTGTCGTTACTAGTTATTTGCTGACTGTTTGTGTTGTTAGATATCAAAGTGCTGAACTGTCATTACCTGTGAATTGTTGTCTATTTACAATGGTAATCTGTGCAAGGACTATTGTTTCCTGTACCTGTGCTACGTGTTTTCCTGCATATTTGTAAATAAACCTTCATTCTCCATTATCCTGCGTGTTGGACTGTTTACATCATACACCACAGAGAGACCTTTTGCAACATTATCTATTGTCAGTTGATCTAAACATCTAAAAAAAATGCAAATCCAATTGTACTAAAAATATTTCCTTGTATTCTGTATAATACTCGTATTAGCTAATGTACCGCCTATTGTTTTATTCCATATTTTGGATTAGTTAGCCATACTACAAGCTAAATATTTTAAATTTGGTTTTTGAGTAGCAAATGATAAAATAGTCGTGCATTAAGTTTATTTTACCAGCATAATATATTACATAGTTATTATACTTCGTATACAGATTACTCCATTTTTATTTTTTTACTGCCATTCCATTCACTTTATTTATATTCTATATAGAAAATCATTCACTGATTTCATTTTTTCATTGAGAGATCCAACTTCCAAGTGAAAAAGATAGCAGACATTCATGTTTTTTTGCAATCCGAGAGTTCCTCTGACATAAAAGCAATCTGAATCTGACTTTTTTTCTGACGTTCTTTATTATATCTGAGATATAAATTTACTAAACGTACCCAATTCAATGAAACAGGTTTTCCCACAATTGAGTCCTGATATACTAAAGAAATTTCTTACTGATAATTGAATTCCGATAGACGACGTCGATTTCAATGCATGTCAAATGAGTAATATATAATATAAGGAAATAAAAAAAAGTTAATAAATGATATAGGAAATCTTATAAAAACACTTTCCTGACAGTTTCAATGAAGCCGATTCGTCATGAGTTTCGAGTAAATAAAGAAGGATAGTGGATGATTTAAATAAGATCTTGAAATGATTCAAACGTGCTTCAGCAAATTTTACGAAATTATTAAAAAAGAAAGTATAATAATGCTTCTATAAGCGGTACCCTTCTATAAGCACATACCGGTCAGTTTCAACGGCCACTTGTATTTGTTATGGCCATAGACATAATGTTAAATTAACCGCTGGGATGATCACTCAAACCCCTCTGAGCGGTTGGGGTGGTGGCCCGTTCAATTTCAGTGAAATCCATTCCTTTCGTCCTTGGACCGTTTATTGGAAGTAAAGGTGGGGCAGAAAGAACAAAAAATATATATATTCAATAACAACACTTGAAATCATGTCGGAATTAGTCATTCATTTCCCAAAAGGAAGAGAAAAGTGATCTTCGGCAATACCGGGATGGGCCATTGAAGAGTTCATTTGCACCTTTTAAGGGCTGATTCAGGCTCTGACAATGAAGCTGTTCATATGAATTGCGAATATCAGCAAATGAAACTTTTTCCAACGAATTTTAGGAAAAATAAATTATATTAAATTATTATATAAATTATTGTTCGCTCCTCAAGAGCTACAAATTAATCAGTTGGAAATTTATCTTTCCATTTAAAGAGAAATTGAAAAAAAATTGCTTTCGAGAAAGCTAGAAGATCGAAACTAACACAAATTGTATTTTTGAAAAAAATAGAGATTTTCGAGTGAAATAGTTTTCCTCTAGATATCTTTTCCTTTTAATTTAGTAACTTTTCCTTTTCCAGATATAAGGAATAAAGTCTTGCTTAAATACGTATCTTGTACCTCCAAACATGAAACCCGTTTGGAGCGACCACTGTTCTGAACAGCGAATTTCCCTGGGAATGGAGGGTGGACGTTGTAGAGCAGTTTTACTATATCTTTTAGCAACGTCAGTTTCTAAATATAACAATACACGGAGAAGAATGAAATTTTAATTATAAAGAAAGTTAAAAGTGTTTTTCTGTGAGTTATATGATTACCATTGCTCAAGATTACTATTATGCTCTTGAATTTTTAGTTGACAATGGTGACTTTGGTTATAAAATTGAATATTTAAAACTATATTTTCACAAACTATATTTTTCAATCGAATAAACATGAAACTGATAAATTTAAAATATAAACAGAAACAGAATATAAGCTCATAAAATTTAAAATAAGCTTGATTAAATTTAACACACTGCTGAAAATTCATGTCATTCATTATTAACATGATTACCCATTTTGAATTCAAAAGGAAGGGCACGGTAACACAAACGGACATCATTATATAGGCCAAAATCCTTTCGAATAAAAAGGATGGCGGTACTTCCCCTCTTGTATTTTCCATTTCAAACCGTTTTTTTTATTGTCACCTTTTTACGCAGAATGTCCCAAAAATGACCGACCTATTTGGAAAGTGAAAAAAATATCTAAAATATATGAAGAAAAATGATAGAGATGCAAAGATTGCTGCATTGTACTTTAGAATCCTGTAAATTTTCAGGTAATAACTGTTTTTGAATTAATCACAAAATTTGGAAACAGATGACGTTTAATCCTGAAGACGAGCATCGGGCCTATCAGGCCCGGAGTGTGCTAGAATTTATTACAGAAAATGAACCCATCTCCGAAAATATTCCAGATTCACAGTAGCTGCATTCAAGATCATTTACTTGCTGACCACAGGTATTTTAAGAATTTGACATCATTTAATATCTCAGAAAACATACGTTCAGGTTTCTGAGGCCCGAAGCAAGCGCTCGCGTGTCTATGTAGGATTGCAGAGGAGAACAAATAGATCGCGACGATTTCGCTCTATTTCAGCTATAAATATGAAATGGAAAGATTTAAAAAGCTTTTAGCTAAAATATCGACTAATTCATAATCAATTAATAAACAAAATAGAGAAATTTTTGATGATGAACTAGTTAGTGATGATAAGTCGAATTCTAAAAAGGAATTAAACATTGAATCGGTTATTTGTGAGACCAACGTTTAGTTAAAAGAAAGCTGGAGTTAAAATGGCTTAGAGAATGGTAAATGGCGAAAAAGATGAAATAAACAAATGATCCTAATTAGCAAAAGATATTTTACCATATTTCCACGATGTCGGTACAATATTCTGAATGCCGCAAAATATTGTAAAGATGTCGTATGAATATTGTAAAGCATCATGTGCTAATAGGATGTAGAAAAGAACCACGCAAAAAATATGAGAAATTTTACACACAATATCGTCAAAACTGCTTAAAAATATTGGTGAAACAAAAGATGAATCATGGGTTCAAAAATTCTTAGAAATGCTTATCGGTGAGACAAGAACATCATTTATTGTGGAGTGCATTAATACGTATATCCAGATGATTGCAGGCACTTTTGGAAGAGAAAGTCATGCTCTTTTTATAAACAAATCGTAATTACAAGCATTCATTGATCTTCTTGAATATAATTTACTCCGCATAAGAAATTTATCTGAAAATTATTTCTTTATATTTTATACTCTGTGCATTAGGGCAGAAAATCTTTGCTATTAAAGTAAATGCAACTTTCTGCGCGCGTTTTGTTAAAAAAACCCAGGTACCAGGACTTATGAAGCCCGACACGTGTCCTCGAATAAGTACAAGGAGCGCAAGTCATTGAGGGTTAAACCTGGACAAACTTTAAACCGAGTTTTCAAAGTATCGCCTTTGCTTATCTATATGATATATAGGGTTTTCTGTTCCCCAAATGCGTTATTCGTGTTTATTGACCAAGTCGTTGAGGTAAAAAATATTCTTCCTCCGTAAGCCAGATATTTCCCACATCGTTGTCGCCGCCTTCAAGTTTTTCCATCAGATCATTTGCAAAAGTCTCTCGTGCACCAATCACAGCAACACGGATGGGTTTCCGATTCTGAATCTTGTATGGAAACAGGTGTAGACTGAGATGCATGATACTGTGCTTGGACATTTGTTGGAGTTGCAACGCGGCGAATAGAAACAGAAGTCGCTCTTGAATCATCTGTTACATGATGTATACATTAGCCTTTTTGACTGTCGAACATGGTTGGCAGACCTATTCAGCACTAATGTCGGTCTCGTTCTACGACCGTTGAACTTTTAACAATAGCACTGTGAATCAAGCGGTAGAATTCCAACACACACACGCAAAAATGAAACATTTGCTGTTCTAAAGAATAATCCATTCTTGCGTAATTATGTTGCATTCCGCAGAATGACAAAATAAAAAATGGCGCTCTAAGGAACTAAGTTTCGCTATATATATTTCGTTGCTTTTGCTGAAGGTAATGGATATTTTGAAAACATCAGTTTATTAATTTTTTATGGTTACAGCGCCATCTGTTGCATAATTTTCTAACTTACTTCAAAATTTGATGGGTTAAAATTTACAGTTTTTTCCGAAACACAAAGCCTAAAAATATTCATTTTTATCGCTTCTTGTTTCTGTATTTGATTTACAAATGAGCCCGTAATTTTTTGGACACACTGTAGATACTTTTAACTTTGAAAAAGAAGATTAAACCAATTTATTATTATAGCAGAATAGTATTTGAATTTATTTTGCATTAAGCATTTTATAACAGATTGATTTTTCTTATTACTACCACCGTAAAACAGTTTTTATAAATAATATACAACGTTAAAGAAAGTTGTTAAGTACCGCATTTACATGTTTCTGCTATATGGGCCAATAAGTGTTCAAGGATGGATTTTATTTTATATTGAAAATAAGAATAAGTTTTACTCCATATCAGTACGCAATTTATCATCTTGGCAAATGGACGTTTCCATACACTAGGGAAATGATATTTCTAGAAGTGTTCTGACTTTCTGAAATATTTTCACATTTAATTTTTTTCTTACAACCACAAGTTTTCCATACTTTTTGACAGGAGAGGAGCGAGAAGATATACATATAGCTATCTACATGAGCTACTTGTTAGATAAAATATGACTTGAAGGAAATACCAAACGCTTTGCGTTTGATTCATTGACATTTTCGAATAAGCAAAAAATAGTATTTAGTTTTTCTCAGCTCCTCGTGCGGCTCTACGACACTTCAAGTCGTAGATTTATTAAAATATGGTTACAAAAGGATACAAACTTATTTTAAAAACTTTCTTTTAAATCAATTTTAAATACAAAAGTTCTGATAGCAGAAACAGAGCGAACAAGAAATCAACAGAATTTGAAACCATTTACAATGTCAACCCACAAGAGAGGTTGGCAAAATATTTTTCATACTCTCACTATGTTTACTTGCTTTTAAATTATATATTTAATTTTATTTTATTTCCAAAATATATTGAAACAGTTTTAGAAAATTGTGAAATCTTCTACAAGCATCATTCTTAAAACTGAACAAATATAATTAATTTATGCGCATTTCATTGCAAACATTTACTTTTATTATTTTATTTAATATTATTATTGCTATACATTTGCAGTGTATTTTTTATAATTATTTCAACTTTTTTTATTCATGAGTCAGTTTTATTTATATACAATTTTTAAACAGAGTAATGGACAATTTAAAATCCGTTTTAAAATATATTTTACACTTAATATTCCTTTATTTTTCCCTAAATATTGAATTCAAGTTTTGAGCTCGTATTTGGGATCTGAGTGCTTCTGTTAATTTTTTTGAATTTCAAGAACAACCCGGTTTGAGTAGCTTTTCAAATGAAAAGATAAGATTTGCACTGTGATAACTATTTGATGTAATTCAATTTATTGTTTTAGCTTTTCTATTTAAATTTCATAGTTTGCATAAACGACTTTTGTTCCTTTTATTAGCATGATAATAATTTCCTTTTCTAATGTAGAGATGTTTGCTGTAATTAGAACACTGAACTGCATATGAGAAGAGCAATGTCACATTATTATAAATATTGAATTTCAAACATCACTGCTCTTAAAGAATATTTTATTTCTGATAAAAACCATAGATATTTCGTGACCGCAGTTGTCAAAAAATATAATCAAATGGATTTACGTTCCCTAAATAATAAAAAAAAATGAGTTATATTAATGAAACTTACCAAACTTTTGCAGCATCATTAAGAGAAATAAAACTAAAAGACTTTTCGCTTAGTATAGAAATGTTTTTGAGAAATTACATCCGCATTCTAATGGAAAAATAAAAGAGAAAATACCTTCAAGAACTTCGCCAGCTTTTCTTCGTGACACCTGCGCTATGAGGCACACTTCCCGCCAAGTAGCATCAAGTAGAGTAACAAATGATGAACTAATGCATCATTTGTTATATTTGGAAAAATATGCTTTCTTCAACGTCATAAAAATCAATTTTAGATATAACTAGAGTGTTTCTTTTTATTTTGGACTGAATTTGCTTATATTCTGGATAAAAACCTGAAAGAACAGTTTGGATCTTTTCTCTGTTTTATATTGATCTTTTCATATAATAGGAGGGTCACCATCCATCGTCAATTTTATATTTTTCTCTTTAGATTTCTTGTTTAAAACTTGATAAATAAAAGCAATCTTAAATAGACACATGAAATATTCATTTATCGTGTTCTAACAAAACACTTGATAATAATTATCTATAAAATTCAATTTGGAGAATGATTAAGCATCCACGGATTATATACCTATAAAACTAATTTATCAAATATTTCGGATAGGAGGAGATTTCGTAAATTATTTTTATTTTTATGTCATGAACCATATTAATGAACCCATAATTAAATATTCCACTTTATTCTGTCCTATTTCAAATAATTTTTACTAAACATTCCTTTCTCGTAGAATCTAATATTCAAATTCTTAAATGCATAACAAATTAGAAATGCATTCATATTTTTCTCATGGGCTACTATTTATATATCGGTAATTTATTAAGTAGGTTTTTTATAATTAGTTTTATAAAGTTTTCTGTTAGTGTAAATTCTGATATTTTCAGACATATATCTACAAATGAAATTGTGCTAACAATAAAAAGTTTAGAGGAAATATTATTCTCTTGTTTAAATCCGCCAAACGAAGCTTAAAACTGAAGCGATAAAAGCAGTCTTCGATAAAGGATCCCATAATTTAAATCATTGACAGTGATTACAACGAAACTAATAAGATATGCAAGTGCATTAAATGAGAGAAAGACTAAATTGATTGATAGATAAATATGCCCAAGCTGAGAAAATGCTTGCAAAACTGAATTTATGAATAAAAAAAATACACATGGTATAAATAAACTGATGATTACAACTTTAAGGCGTGAAGAAAACTGCCAAAACAAACAACTTTCGCAATATAATGTGGGGTCGGAAAGTAAGTGGCGAGCCGAGAGAGGGCGCCTCGTGGTGAAAATGGAGAACAATAAAGACGAATATTAGTGGACAAAGAATCTTTATTACCAAAAACTTTACAACAAATGCTCAAATAATCGACGGCTAGAGGCAATACATTGGCGATCGAGTGAATCGTGTACGCTTTGGAAGATTCCTGGCATTTCACGAACATCTGTAGCTGAGACTCGAATTCAGGCGACAAGCTCCTTCGATGAGCGTCTCGTAACGACGCTTTTTAGCTGTACCGAGAGAAAATTCATTTCGTGATAAATCAGGCAGAACCTGCTGAAAGAAGATGAGGCACTTCTGTCTGTCTAGGCGGTCTAGTGAAAGATAAGGGCCAATTAAGTGATATTGGATAATTCAGAGAAAGCACCTTCCAGCGGTTAGTCGATTGTTTTTCACCCCATATTTTATTGTGAAAGTTGTTTGTTTTGGCGTGTTCTATCACACCTTAAAGTTATGACCATAAGTTTAGTTAAATTTTGTATAGTACTAAAATTCGATAAGGAAAGATATAAGATATATATTACGTACTAAACAACTATCTGGGGCAAAAGGGGAATTCTGTGGTTAATCCTTTAACCGAGTGTGGACACTGAACATTTCCAAAGTCAATTGTCTCCTCTTACAGCACGCACGGTCTGATAGCGAAATTCTCACAGAGGCGAATCAGCTCTCGGAAACCTGATTCTGTGAAAAAAATTGTGGAGTGCAATTAATTTATTGTCATCTGTTATTTCTGCAGGTGATATGAGCAGACAAAACAACGATATCAAGTGACACTGGAACGTCAGCGAAGTCCTCAAGTGAACAGAGAAAAACTAAATGAAAATTGAAATCGTAACGGAGAAGTGTGGACTTTTTGCCATATATTAATGATTACGAGACAAAAAAACTACTTTAGACGAGAAAGAGCACGAAAACTTTTTGTCATGCACGTCACAGCTCATTTTTGACTTCGAATTGGATTCTTTGGAGAGGCTCCGTCGTTTCTCGACAGTCTGCTGATAGCTGTAGGAACTCTTAAATGCTATTATCAACCTTCGAAATTATATATTTCCTCAAAGGTGGTGCCCATATTTTTGTCTATTGACCATCAACACTGGTTTAAATGTATATGTTTGGTGTCAGTGCAAACTTGGAGTTCGAAAAATGGCATTTTATGTTTTTTTACAACCGCAAAGGCAAAAACACTTTTCATGAGGCGAAAAAAGCACGATCTCCTTATGGAGATAATGCTGCAAGTAAGTGTACAGTGCGCAAATTGTTTGCGGATATCTTACAGGACAAATTTAACGTTTAATGCTAGCAACGCTGCCCTAGGCAATTCACGGTTCATGTCGGCCAAATCAGGCGCTGAAACCATATAATCAACGCATTACCATTCTTGAGATAACAGACAGACTCAAACAGGGGAATTCAGCTATTTTTAATCATTTGATGCGAATCGGCTTCGCTAGTCGCCTTTTTGTTTAGGCAGCCCTGGAATTAAGAGAAAACTTTACTTGCACCGTATTTCCACGTAAGATTTGCTGCTCAAACATAACGAAAACGATTTATTTTTGAAATGGGTGATAACGGGCATAGAGAAATATATCGCCTACAATAATTATGAGAAAAATTGCTATGGTGTTATTAAAGGGAGCCACCATCATCCACCCCGAGGCCCAATATCCATTACTGGAAAGTTATGTTTTGTTACTAGTATTATGAGCTGCCGCCGCCTACCCGAACTATTAATTCGGTTAAATACAATAGCCAGATGGAAAATGTGAAGCAACTCATAGACCATAAGTGCCCAGAACTTCAGAAAAACTCTAGAACACATGAGATATTGCCCCCCCCTCGGCGGAAGTTGTTGAAGCTTGTCTGGGATGTCTTCCCCACTCTCCGTATAGGCATGCCATAGCGCCTTCGGGTTACCATCTATTTCGCTCTTTTCAAAATTCGTTAATGGTAAAAAATTTTAATTCTCTGGGTGACTGCAAAAGCACTTGAGTAGTTTTTTTTTGGCTATAATCCAAGGATGTCCTAGGATGGGAAAATGAAACTTCACACAAGATCACAAATCATCATGAAACAGAATGGTGCATGTATTATTGAAAAAATCTTCATTAAGAGTACAAAAACATAATTCTTTTCAATTTATCCCAAAAAATGGCGGAGGCTTTCTGAACAACACAACATTTTCCTGAACATTTTATTAAATATAACAAAAAGAAAATTATGGGATATTTAAAAATAGAGAATTATCAAGAAAACTTTATACAAAAGAATTCAAACAAATGATGCTAGTTCTAACCCTATTTGGTCCAGCTTTTCTAGCGAAGTTCATAAGGCAATGATTCATGAATAAGACAAAATGTGGCCGTCTTCTCTTGGTCAAAGCGACTCGGAGCGCCTAGGCAGCACTTGATGTAAAACTCTGACTTAGATTCTACATTTGTGTGTAGTTTACCTTAATATAGAATATTTAGAGGAAACTGACCACATTTGTGTTTTCCTTGGAGGGAAACCAGGAAATCCTACGGACGCCATCCGAATTACAACGAGCAATTTGTTGGTGCACCTCATCTTTATATCAGTTTTAGAATAATGCTGGTTAAGAGAAGAAACATATGATAGAACCCATAACCATTTTTTTTACCAATATGCCATTATAAATTTAAACTGGGCAAATAATGTTTTTTACTCTTTTGGTACTGCATTAACCTTTAAGCGATTCCATCCACTTCGTGTATAAAATAAGACAAAATCTGGAATGGTGCGCTTTAATTGTCCATTGATGTAATTTAGAACTACTGTGATAACTAAATTTATTGCATTTGCTTATAAGAATTCAGTATATTCAAAGACGATTATCCTTTCTCGAATTCGAATTTTATACAGTTGGCGATGGAGATTTCATAAATTCTTTCTGGTCACCCCAGAAATAAAAAATAATAATAATTTAAAAATACGTTTATTTATATATAATAGGAATAATACATATAATTTCCTTCTTTAAAATAATAATTTCTGTTAATATACAAAATGTAGAGTTACTGTGGCTGGTAAAGATATTTAGCTTTGCTATAAGAAATGTTATGTTCTTACTAGTTAATGCTAATATTAATTAGCTTACTAGTACTTACTAGTTAGCATAAACCAATGTGTTGGTTTTTCCAACCGTCTCTTTTTGTTAGACCTGAGAAAGTATTATATAAGAGAAGAAAATTTCAACTGAGTTACTTTCGGAATAAATATTTTTCTTTTCTGGAAATGTGCGTCGTTTTTCATTTGATTTCTTTTTTCGACTACTTTGCGTAGCATTTAAATCTAGGAAATTTTTAATTGTTTACTAGCAGACCAATAGTTTTTTCACATTTTCAGAGAATTCATTAAAAAAAGAGTAAATTAAATGAAATGAATTACTTTGAAATCTAAAAATGAACTCTTTGATGGGAAATATATTTATTTGTCAGGTATTACAAGCTGTTCTAATAATTTTCATTCTCAATGTATTTTTGAATATGCAACTCTTTTCAAGAAAGAAAAAATGTTTTTTTAATGAAAAGTCATAAAATAAAAGCACAAAAATAGACTAATCAATTTTTCTACTTTCTTGGGACAGGTTTTCCAGCAAGAAAGTAATACAAAAATCCGCTGACAGTTAGAATTAAAATTCAAATATTGGTACTTAATTTTCCTTTTTTCCGTTAAGTTATGCATTTTCCTGGTGCATTAGAGATGTTCTAGATTTTTTAGAATTAACTCACAATTAATAGTTCCAAAAGAGAGAACTCACTGTAGTTCAAGAAGATTTTCATAATAATTTTTATTGCTGTTAAGCTAGCTAATTTTACACAAAAATAATAATAATAATAACAAATTGAGAACTATAGGTGTCAATGAAAAGAATCTGTCGAAATTAAATATTTCTATATAGTTATACTAAGTGAGCAGTGATATTATCATTCAGTCATGATTCAAGCATTAATTCTTAAATGGATACCAAACACATGTATCAGATAAATGGAGAACACGAATGAATAAATAAAAATGGAATATTCAATAAGTTTAGATTTAAAATAAATTGAAATGATTACCTGTCGTTAAGTTATTGATTTTGATAGCTTAGTTACAACTTATCATATTTTAAAATTGTGTAAATCTTTCATTTATAT
Source organism: Araneus ventricosus (assembly GCA_013235015.1). NCBI lineage: Eukaryota > Metazoa > Arthropoda > Arachnida > Araneae > Araneidae > Araneus > Araneus ventricosus. Next base: position 240,247 of record BGPR01001082.1, on the reverse strand, counting down.
TCTCAATACTTGTTTTCTTATTATTTTTAAAATTCTATGTCTTTTTGTTCTAATGGTAATTTCAGGCATCTGAGACTTATTCCTAAAACAACATAAAAGTTAAAGAAATAGCTAAGAAATTTAGAAGTTTGAATTTATTTAACACGCTTCAGGCAATCAAGGATTCCAAATGAATTGTCACCACAAATATTTAGGTAATATTGTACAAATGAATTGTCACCACAAATATTTAGGTAATATTGTACAAATGAATTGTCACCACAAATATTTAGGTAATATTGTAGCTAGCAATGAAACATTATGCATCAATATTCTTGAAGAGAAATTGACCGAGAATATGCAATAATTTTAACAGCAATAAATTTTGTGTGCAAAGATTCAAAATGAAAGCAATTTCTCCTCTAACCCGGTGATAAACCTTTACTTTTCTCACACACATCCACTTTTCCCTATTATTCCAGTATTAATTCTGTTGACACTAAAGAAATCACTGCAAAGAATTTTCTATTTTTTTTACCCAAGGAAAGTGTGCTTTTTTCAAAAAGAAGTTATATTAAAATTTTTCAAAGTTATTTTCTAAATAAAAATTACTTATATTGCCAAAAAATTACTATGTTTTCCCCTACTTTTGACAGAACAAAAGAAATCAAGGGAGAACTTATAAGATTAAAAATTAAATTAAATATCTCTTTTAAAAGTACTTTCTTTGAAACCTCCGTAATATATTGAATACCAGAAAGGCCATAAATTTTTCTTTGAAGCTGCGCAACTTGAGCAAATTTGGGCATCGTGCCTTCCAACGCTAGATAGTACTACTCTCGAGAGTCACTTCCTTGCAGTTAGCAATATCGACTAGAGAAGTAAACTCGACATCGTAAGCGTGTTGCTGTATCGGATAGTTTGCTTTGAGGTTGTACTGGCTACCTATTGTTAGTTGGAAGGATAGGAGACGTTATTTCAGTTGAAACCATTCACTCGCTCAAACTGTTTTTCCCTTCAGTACAGAGAGGCCACACAAACCCATTATTCAGTTCACGAATAATGCTGAGAATGAGGTCGTGCATGGCAATAAACGCATCTTGCTAGTACGTGTTTGCAATTACTATACACCGTTCTCACATCAGTTCTCTTTCAGTCTGGAGATGGGACTTTTTTATAGCGGTACAGAGTTGCATGAAATTAGCAAACTCTGGAATTAAGGATCATTAATCTGAGTTTCACCAACTGCAACATCATCTGCATAAGCAAGGAAATTTGTTTTTCCTACATAAAACATGAATTCCACAGCGAAATGTTTAGAATGTGATAAATTAAGATAAAGTATTTGACAGAGATCCTCATTTTTCTGACTACAGACGTATGGAAATGTTATCTAGTACCTTCTAAAGTACAAGAAAAACGTTTTGCATATTTCCTATATTTCAATGAATGGTCTGTAAAGAAACAGGCAGACTTTTAATACAGTAAAAAGAAAACAATATGCAGAAAATTGAAGTAATAAAAATAAAGGGGGTGTTGCCGAATTTGGATCATCCAGGAATTTTTTAATGCGCAATGGTGTTATTAAAGGGAGCCACCATCAGCCATCCCGAAGGCCAATATCCATTACAGGAAAGTTATGTTTTTTTACTAGTATTATGAGCTGCCGTCAGGACAAATAATTTTAATGAAAAACAAATACTAAAGTTTTTGTAATTTATTTATCTTCAGAACATAGCAATTAACTTTTTATGAAATACAATTTCAAACAAAAGGAAATAGCTGAGAAATGTTGTGCTATAGGTCCAGCAAACTGGTTTACTAAGTTGGAACACTGGTTTTCCAAACTGGACCATCAATTTGTTTAAAAAAAATTAAAGCAAAAGTAAATTTTGATTTTTAAATTCGCATCAGCATTCAATACATGAACCTAAGTATGATGTTTTATGCATGTATCACTCATTTTTCGTCCTTTGTTTCCTCATGGTACGTACCTTCATAAGTACCCTTAATTTTTGCTCCGATATTTGATGACTTTAGTATGTTTTTAATATTTTTTTGCTTTGGCTTATTCCACTTTATGAGGACTACTAGCGTCGATTACTACTTTTTGAAAACTCTATAAAGCAAGATATTAATTCCATTGATTTAAACAGTCCATTTTAGGAAACTGTTTGTGGTTCATTCTAGGCAATTTTTGAAGAAAGAAAAAGAAAAAAAATCCCTCAACTTTATCTTTAAATTACTTTAACAGAATTATTATTAAACGCTTTTACTAAGTTCGAAATGTTTCATGTTTGTATGAAAGGTTGGAATTTGGTGATCGATTTTTCACTCACTTCTTAATGAACAAGAGTTCTGAAATTTTCTATATTTATTGGGTCTTGATGGGAATGGAATATTTTAATAATTTTAAAGCTCTCAATTATCAATTTTTTTATTAAAATTCGCAAAATTGCATTTGCACTCGGTAGGTTTCAGTGGCGACATCTATAGTATTTTTTGAGAACTAAAATACTTTATACAGTAATTTAAATGTTTCAATAAAAATAAAAATAAGTATATCCTATTATAGATCTTTTTAAAGAAAGTATTGCTGGAATTAGTTGAAGAAAAATGTATTTAAGTTCGAAATATTTTTTTGTAAAGACAGAATTTTGTGATCGATTTTTCACTCACTTCTTAATGCACTAGAGTTCTGAAATTTTGTATATTCATTGGGTCCTGATGACAATGCAATATTTCAGTAATTTTGGAGCTCTTTTCAATAAAATAATTATTGGAATTAGTTCATGAAAAATTGATTCTAAAATCCCAAAATAGTTATAATGCTGAATTATGACAAAAATTAAAGACTAAAAACTAGAAAATAATAAATATAAAAAGAACTTAAAAAAACGCTTTTATCAGTGCATTAGAAAAGAAAATAAATAAATTTTACTCACAAATCTGGAGGTCAAAATAAAAATCGTAAAAGAGTGAGGCGCTGAAAACAATAGGATAAAGATATAAAACCAGCGCCTCATGCTTTTACGATGTTTGTTTTGACCTCCAGATTTTTGAAAAAAAATATATATTTTTTCTTTTTTAATGCATTGGTAAAGGCGTTTTTTTTCCTATTTATTATAACAATTTGTAGCCAAACAAACGACCTATCTAAGGTCATAATGACATATTTCACTACTTACTTTGAAACAGCATAATTAATTTTTATCTTTTGTTAAAGCAATTAATTGATGATACCTAAATCAAAACGTTCTCTAACTGTAGCCACTTAGAATTCTCTCTTAAAATGATTTCATATACTACATTAACATATTTACAACATAATTTCCCTATTTTACGGCCCAAATATTTTAAAGAATTAATATGATACCGGTTCAAATTCGGCGACTCGCTCATAATTTTCTTACTGATGCATTATCTCAAATAAAAAAATAGAAAAAATAAATGTCTGAATGGATTTCTTTAGTTGGCCTAACTGTGTAGTTATAAGTGTTATTTATATTTATCCTTTTCTCTCGATATGAAATGGCCATCTGGCCCATTGAGTGTTATTCTCGATGAAAAAGAAACAGGAATAGGCCACTTTCCATAAGCCAAATTATTCTTTAGAGTTTACTTGTGTTGGCTTTTTGATTGATATTTATAAGACTTCTTCTAAGACAAAACAAGCATTTATTAGAACACTAAAACACAACTATTACACTTCGTAACCTGCGTACAACGTAACTTCGTTCAGCCGTACTCGTGCTCGTCTCATCTTATCTCTCTTATTTTTAAATCAAATTCAAAGTACCTCAACATCTGACTGTTACCACTTATCTGGTATCATACACTGTTATAACAATAAATGAGTTGAAGCCATGCTTTTGTCAGGCATAATATGAAATATGCTTACATTTCTTCGAGTTTCCAACATTCTTATTCTTTTCCTGGATTTGAAGAAGCAATGAGTGTCGCCCTTCCTTAAAGTTCTTAGTATC
>BGPR01001082.1:205403-236272 GCA_013235015.1 Araneus ventricosus | reverse complement strand
ATTTGAAGAAGCAATGAGTGTCGCCCTTCCTTAAAGTTCTTAGTATCCCCTTGTAAAAGTCGTAGTTCATTCTTCACCATTTTAAGATCATGCTCTAAATTGCCTATCATCTTTTGCCGGGAAAAGTCTTTAATCTGCAAACTTTCACTCTCTAACTGAGCTGTTTCAAGACGTTTAAGGCAGAATCGATTTACTTTTTCATCAGCCGGAAAGTTTCTGAATAGTTCATCTTCCCGGTATCCAATGTGAACTCTTTTTACTATTTTTGTATAAGATTTTTTTATAAGGGATAATTTTATAAGGGATAAGGGGATAATTTTTGTATAAGGGAGATCAAGCCATGTCCGCCCGATGATAAGATCAACCGACTGTGCATGGTCAGGAACAACGTATATGCTTATGCTTTCGTCCATATTGTCTCTTCAGCATATGATATGAAATGACCATCTGGCCCAATGAGTGTTATTCTCGATGAAAAAGAAACATGAATAGACCACTTTCCATAAGCCAAATTATTCTTTAGAATTTACTTGGAAACATTTTTCGTGATATCAGTAGATTAGGCGTGCTCACTGACTTCTGTTATAATGTTTCAATCCTCGCGCGTAGCTGATCGATTGTTTTTTATAATCAGCAATAAAATAGCTTTGCTCTCCTGACCTATCGTATTCACACATGTGTGATGGCCTGACTGATTTTTGTTAAGATAAAACATATGTAACTCAGAGGATGATTGAAACAGAAGTAAGTCCCTCTCTCCCAATAAGTTTATATGGAGGAATTCACTTGTTTCTTCGGAAAATATCCCACCTTTAAAGAGATTCTGAGATTTCACATACCTAGAGTCTAAAGTTTAAAATTGTCAGCACCCAAACTGCAGTTAACTCATTTTGAAACTAGCTAATATTTGTACTGTTTTAAATTGAAACAAATAATAGTTATTAGGGAAGGATCATTGCGGTATATTGACTCGCAGTCACCAACTACTCAAGATTCTGTAATCGAGATAATGTGCCGCTCATTCCTCCATAAGTCATATTATATATTTGAATTTGCCGGTTTAATAATTATATTTTAAACAACAGATATTATGTAAGTGATTATAGTTGAGCATCATTGATTATCATTCAATTATTTAACTCAAGAATATTTAGTTAAATAGTTGATTTCCGTACACCACATCTTATTGTCGTCGGATACACTAAAAGATAACTGCGGTTATCTAAGCTGGAAGTATCCCTATGGGCTAATACAAATATTCAACATATAATTTATCAGAATTTCATCATCTCTTGGAATCTAATAGGTTTGTTATCTAGTCTTCCTTCCATCTTTATTTCCAAGTTCATCTAGTATAAACACATATATGTAGGATAGTAACCGTAAAGAATAATTTAATCACTGTATAAAGAAGGATGTAAGAGCTAGATTAATTTTTTTTGGCGATAGATGGATCCTGAGTTCTGCTCTGTGAGAATTACGAGCAGCGCCCTCTTTTTTCCCAACAAAACCAGACTGCACGCTGAGAGCAACGCAGCACACCGCAGGCAGCCGCCATGTTAATACCTCGCTCAATCCCTCTGTTGTAAGTCAGATCAGTCTTGGCGCAGTTAAGCCGCCGATCTTCCCACTATGGTGACTATGTCCCATCTCACTTTCCGTATGGCTCTGTAAATCTCTAATACCGTAATATTCTTAACCCATAACATCTATCCCTCGTTAATATAGCTCCATTAGTTAAATATGACTTCATGTAAATTCTCAACACTCTCGTTAACTTTCTATGTGAATATCTCTTTCCCCCTGTAAATTCTCCCTATAGTATTTAAATAAATGTTTGGTATTTAATTTGAAGTCTACTTGTTTATTTTATGTAATATTTTGTTCTAAATTTAATGTAATAAAAACCCTTAAATCCCCTAGACATAAACCCGATCTATTTACCCCTTAAAGGTAACCCTTCCGTGGGCATTTTGTTTATTGAACGGAATCCCACATATATGCCAACTATATTTATAGCTGAAGGGGAAATGACAAAATCAGATAGCTTTATGGAACGGTTCAATCACATGTGGTATGTTCCAATGTCATGTTTCCAAGGGAGAAAAATATTTCCTGTGACACCGCAAGAATCCCCTTTATCAGAAAGGTATTTTAAATTTCGTCCTCCCGTTAGTCCAGTTTAACAATTAAAAATAAATCCTGTTAAGAAATATTTATTGAATAAGAAGTAGGTCAAAAAGCAACGAGATTTGCTTAAGTATCCAAAAATAATAATAATAAGTATTTCCAACACCAGCGATAAGGAGCAAATAAAATCCTTTTATCCTCTGCGTCTTTAAATAGTATTTCATTACACTAACCGAAGTAATTAATAACGAGCATGAATGAAAGTAATTACTGAAAGTTAATACCTAGAAAACAGATGTTGATTAAAGTCGTTCGGATTCTGGCTTTCATTCATGTTACTGAAGAGTAATGAACTTGTGAGATAAGTATCCTTTCATTGACTTGAAACAGTCGACTGCTGTTCTTGTAGACGTGAACTTTATTCATTTTCTTAGGTTCCAAAGGAAATGTCAATTAAATTGTCTTGCATTTTGTTAAACACACTTTAGTATAAAAGCATAATACGTTATTTATAAAGATTGGATACGTCTCCTAATTAAAGAGCCTTTCAGATTAATGTTTAACTCAAGTACAAAATGAACGAATTCAGCTAATTTTCTGATTCTGATAAAATCGGTGTAATTCGACATTTAAATGTTGTATTTGTATTTAATTAAATTTGGGTTGGAATAATTCGGTTGGAAGCATTTACAATGTTAATTAATTAGTAAGAATTAAACTTCTGATATAACCGATAAAATATCTTTCTGTCGTTTTTATATATTTTTGTCGCAGATTATTTATAAAAATGTGAGCATTTTATCAATAATAAAAGAAACAATGCCTCAATCACATGATGAGATGTGAATTATTACAATTTATTTTAAACCAGATAAGGCAATAATCTTAAAAAGTTTCATTTTGAAATAAAATGAAATATTCTACATTGTCTAGCATTTAAACTTTACTTTAAAAATCAATCCAGGAATTGCGCAATGTCTTTATACTTTCTTTTGGCTTGGTTCATTCATAGACCTTAAGCATTTATTTTTGCATAATAATTTTACTCTTTAAATATTTGAAGTAACAAAACTTAAAGTAGTAAAATGTTGTGAAAGTTTTAAATTTGCTGTGCAAATAGAAATGCCTGAATTTACTTCAAGCGATGATAAACACGAAAAAATAAAAATAAGAAAGAGTGCGAGATATTTTCGAAAAAGCAGATTTCCTCTTTAAATTTTTATTAAGTATATTAGGTAATAATTTCACATAATATTTTTTTAACTTTATTGTCTTTTTATGATGATGATTAATTTGTTTGATCCAGATTGATAAGTATCAGCACATTACTTGAAGAATTATCAAGATCGATTTATTATATAGAAACCATGATTGTATTTTAATTTATGTTATTTGGTAATTAATCAAGACTTTGTGTTTAGGAAAGTTTCAAAGAGCGTATAGGAATTTGAAATTGTGAGAAATTGTGTTGGTTATTTTAACATTTTTTTCCTGTGAAGCAGTGCACTTTGTGAAGAAATTTTGTTCTCGAATTCGCCGGTTTTCTTCGGAACTGTCAGTGGCTAGATATTTGTATGTCCGTAAGGACAGGTCAAATTATTAGTTATTATAGAAACCAATAACTAGAATTTATTTCAATAACTAAATATTTTGGTATAATTTTGATTATTACTCTAATACTAATTATTAAATTTACATTAATTTAATAATATAAATAAGTCAACACTTCAATACCTTCGTGAAGGGAGGCTTTTCTGATAAAACTCTTATTGGTTCACGGGTTGATTAAGGTAAAGAAGTAATATTCAGTTACACCGAAGCTCGTTGATCTCATCCCGATTGCGTTTTATTTCGATATCAGAAACTTAAGATTTGCAGGTAAAGACAAACTGCAACGGATGAGTTGAGAAATAGAATAATTGCAAGTATTAATAAAATGGACCAGTTGAGAAATAAAATAATTGCAAGCATTAATAAAATGGACGAGTTGAGAAATAGAATAGTTCTAAGCATTATAATAAAATGGACGAGTTGAGAAATAGAATAGTTCCAAGCATTATAATAAAATGGACGAGTTGAGAAATAGAATAATTCCAAGCATTAATAAAATGGACGAGTTGAGAAATAGAATAGTTCTAAACCTTATTAAAATGGACGAGTTGAAAAATAGAATAGTTCCAAGCATTAATAAAATGGACGAGTTGAGAAATAGAATAGTTCCAAGCATTAATAAATTTGCTCACCGATGTTTAAAATTCCTTTAGTCCGTGATATCACCTATGCGAGGACAATGATAGTTTATTATTGAAATTTTGATAGCCGATAAATTAAAACAAGTTATTCATTTAAAAGTTTAAATGATAATGCATATTATGAACTGTTCGCGTAAAAGTTATTCAAAATGTTTATACCTCTTGTATCATCCTACAAATATATCTGTATAGCTAAATTTAGTATCAAGTAAACACAAAAATACCTGAAAATAATAACTTTAGACTTCGTAATACAATGGCAGTTTCCTTATTTGCTTAAATACTAAACAAAATATAAAATTGTATTTTGAGGAAGAAATGGTTATCATGAAACGCTTCGTATCATAAAACAAAAATATATTCAGGCATCGAGAAAATAAATATTCGAAATAAATTAAAGTAAAGAAAGTTATTTCTCATACTTACAAGAGAAAATAAAATCGTAAAGTAGCAGATGCCAAAAACAATAAATAAGCAATCTACGAGAATTCTCCTGCGCCTCAAATGACAAAAATATTCCTTCGCAGAGAAAAATTTTAGAAAGCACTTTGTGTAACAGATAATTTGCGCTTTTCCGCTTTTCTTAGAGAATTGCTTCCAAGTTTCCGTTCTCAATCTTTTCAAAGATCTTATCTGAAATTTGAAACTCGAATCACTCCTAATCACTCACAAAGATTATACTTCGATTTTCTTACTTTTGAATTTTATATTAAAGGTTAAATAAGAACTCTAAAGTATTATTTGTTACCTAACTATTATATATTTAACCTTCAGTCCGGTGCAATACAAATTCTGACACGTATGGGCGAAACTCATCTGTCAGATTAAAAGCTAAATTTTTGCTTTAGTTTAAGGACAAGTTTATCAAACTGAATTATTCGGCCATACAAAGCTATATTTGCGTTTTTGAATAATTTTTCTGTATATTCTTGCAATTTCAACTAACAAAATGTCCAGGAATTCAGAAGGGAGTTCATCAACTTTGTTCAATTTCTTTATATTCTTCGTAAACTAATTATTATGTTCTTTAAAGATATGCCTTAAGAGATTTTTCAAACTTTTCTTGCTTTATTTAAATAAAATCACGAAGTACTTTCAATTTACTAAGAAGACCGTCTGCCAATTAATAGCAATCAAATCTAATTTAAGAGAGGATAGTAATATTGATATGGCAATATATTTTGGAAGAAAACTGCCTGCCTGAGTGATTCTTGAAAGATAATTCACAATAAATGATCGAAACAGAAAAGACAAAAGGATTCATAGTCACATTCATTAGACAAATAATTATGGACTCATTCTACGCTTATTTTTCAAACTAATTAAAATAGTATACTTTGTGTTTTATTTAATGTTTTCAAAGTTGTCACCCTTCTGAAAGCTGTGCATCTTATCCATGCAACATTTCATGAACATTCCTTTATACATTAACAAATTTGCGGCACTTTTTACAATTTTAAATACGCAAAAATCAAACTTAAATCAGCCCTCTCACAAAAGATTTAATTAAAAAGCTTCGAATAAAACCACATTTTAATTATAATAGGTGCAAAAACTTAAAGTTGTCTTCAGAATAAATGTCCCGAACCGGTTCCCTTTTAAGTTTATTCCTGTCGAAAGAATTGAATTAACACGTCTCTCATATTTTTATTTTTCTGTTGGATTTTTTAAAGTTCTGATTACTGTTCTGAATTTATAAAAAGTAATTTAAACCACTTGGTAAATTGTTTTTAAAATTACTTTCATAGTTTTTATTGAGTTTTGCATGGAAATTTTACTTAAGGGAGTGACTGAGAATTTGACTCAGCGAGCTTTCGTGGAGAATTAATTAAAATTTTAATACCCAAAATCGGGGTGATGAACATCAATGCATCATTTCTATTCTATATGGATAAAATTTAAATTAAAATAAAATTAAATTAATTTACCAACAAAATAATTAAACCATCGAAGAAAGAAAGGAAAAAAAATTAATAATTTTTTTAAATAAATGGTTTCACATTTGTTTTTGTTAACTTTACACATATGTTTCAAATAAAATCCACCGACGAGTTTTACTTTTTTATAAATTTTTTTTTCTAAGATTTCAATTATTTTCCACCTGAAATTGAGCAAAGCGAATGACTTCATGCATGATAAAATTTTGAAAATTTAATTTGACATATTTTTAAGGTAATGAAAAGTGACGATAAATTGTTTTATGTCTTCTTTAAAATTCAAAGTTATTTTCTGCTAAATAAAAAAATACCTTGCTGCTATTTCTTGATCAGTATTCTAAGAGAGAAATTTGATTGTTCTTATATGTATTTAATTCAGCAATAGAAAATGGCAAATATATTGATGGAAATACGATTTTTTGCAGTGAGATTGACAAACATTTTTAAAATTCAAGAAGAGATAAAGTGAAGCTATAAGGTTCCTCATACGACAACTCTATTAGATAACGCTAAAATTTGATAAAAATAAATGAATATAATTTGTATTATAAGGAAAATTATAATTGGTTTTAATTAATGATGAAAATAATTTATATTATAATACTTATAACTCTGATGTCTTCAGTATGTAAGGGAAGGGCCTGATTTCAAAAGATTTCATTCGCATTAACTATTTAAGATCTAAGGTAATTATTTCTAAATTATTATCAAACTAACCGCCTTTTGTAGGCAGCTAGCACGCCAACAATATTTGTTGTGTTTAGTTTTAAAGTTTTTAATTAGTTAAAATTCTTATGCGTAACTTGATATTCATTGCTGCGATAACAAAGTATTTTTAAACTTTAAATTGAGATTGAATTTTAGTATCCTTACATCTGTTCTGTTCCTTGTGTCTATGAAACACCGTATTGAATTCAAGTCACATGACGCCACAACCGCATGGAAATTGTAACCGTTCAGAATCTAATTGGACGTTGTCTTATGCTGTACTTGGTAATATGAACTTAACATGCAGAGGAGAGTGGGATAAAACCGGGTAGTGGGGTAAAACAGGGTACCTTTGTTCTGGCGCTATCTATCTCCTTTCTAGTGGTCAGATTCTGAATTGCACTCCATTAGTCAAGAAGAACGAACGGTTATAGCGACAATGTTGTAGCAGTTGAATTCACTGGGAATGTAAAGGATTTTTTTTTGTTTTAAGTCGTCAACTCTCTAATGTTCGTTTGCTTATAAACTATCCTTACTTGATAATCATTAAGTTATAAAAAACTATATTTCGTCCAACTTATTATAATATAATAAAGGATTTATATCCTATCAAACATTAAGGATTTAGTCCAATTAATTGCGTGGTTCTATTTCGTTTTTTATAACCTCTGCACTCGCGTAAAATCGGGTGCTCCAACTGAGTACCAGAGAGTATTGATGATTCTTCCTCTGAAGACTAAAAAGACTTTCATTGTTTATATTTTAATGATGTATTTTCTAATTTAAATAAATACAAAGATTGGATCCAATGCAGAAAATCTCTTAGTTGGGCCCACGAAAGCTACAGTAGCGGGAAGGGACACGACAACTGCTTTACATATGAATTTTGTAACTAATCTTCTTAAATTGTCATACAAAATAAATAATACTTGGTTCGATGTCGATTAGTTTAGCTCTAACAGGCCATCGAGTCTTAGCTACCTAGTTTCACCCCACTTTCTCCTACGTGAATACGTCCAACACCATGTTAGCTGGATCAAAACATGTTGATAAAAAATAAAGAATAAGATGTGTAATCATTTTTCGAATCGGATATATTTCATAATATACCTATTGGGATTTGTTTATAGATTCCTTAAAAATAAGTAAAATAAAATTAGAGAAGAAACATTCATTACGACCACGCCATAGACTATGAAAACACAAAGAGAATCTTCATTCCTTAGATTTTAACAATGGAAGAAAAATATGGGATTAAATATCCGAAGAGATAACCAAAAATATTTGAATTTCTTTGCAATGATGAAATGTATTGGCGACAATTATATTAATATATTTGGACAGATTAGACAAATATTTTTAATTTAATTTTGCAATTAGATAAATATTTATAAAAACAGTTGTCAAAATTAGGGAAAATATTTTATTCTAATGAAATTCATATCAATGATAAGATGATTTTTTTTTTAATTTTAAGATGGTGAAAAAATCTTCTTTTCAAAAAATTATTTTTGAAATTTATCATATTCAAACACCAAATTTTCATTTAATTTCTAATTAATTAAAATTCAGATTAGAACTTCAAAAACAATCGCTTCGAATTCCACATTCCGTCGCTTAACATGCAACACCACCATCATTTCTTTTTAAATTTCAAAGAGGAAGAAAATACTCAATTTTTCGAAACTAATAACGAATATTTCTGAATTTTTTTAACGTCTGGTAGGAATATGTAGTCTTATTTTTATATCAGATGTTTAAAAAATTCAGAAATATATTGGTTGCGAAATATTGAGTATTTTCTTCCTTTTTGAAATTTCAAAAAATTTAGATAGGTGGTGTAGCTTGTTCAGCGACGATTTATAGCTTCCAAAGTGTATTTATACCAAATTTGGTAGCTCTAGTTCCAACGGTCTGCTCTATAGAGCGCCTACAGACAGACAGACACACATTCGTTTTTAATTTTAGTAGAGAATTATGTTGTGAATTATATTAATGCATTTTTTCCTTCCAGGTTTTATGGAAAGTATATTGACATATGGAGTCAAATTCTCGTGTGTAGTAGAAGAAGATTAATGCTTCCTACTGAATCACTTTGAGAGATGCAAAATATTAAGGAAGAGTGCTGGTCAAACTTCTACCAAAAATTTTAAAAATGTGAAATGGACCATGAAACTAGCCGGATTTTTCATGAAAATGTGCAGATTTTGCAACAATCTCATTCCATCACATAACTGCAACTGAAATATTTCTGATCATGCATCCGACCTTTCCTCCAGATATGGAATCCTATAATGACTGCAATGTCACCAACAACACCGATGATGGCATAGGCAACATATTTGTAATGCCATTTTGGCAACAACTATTGTTCAGTGCCATGTTTGGAATCATGATTTTCGTTGCCACCGGTGGGAACGCCATTGTGATGTGGATAGTTCTGGCCCACAAAAGGATGAGAAGTGTTACGAATTACTTTTTGGTGAACTTGAGCCTGGCTGATACGATGGTAGCCACATTAAACGTCATATTCAATTTCGTTTACATGAAAGACGGTGATTGGCCCTTTGGTGACGCCTACTGCAAAATATCGAATTTCATCGCTATCGTTTCCGTCGCTGCATCAGTGTTCACCTTGGTGGCGATTTCCTTTGACAGGTAGGATTTATATTCTACATGGAAGATATTATATATGAAATGAATATATCATAGGTTCAATGTTTAGTAGGCATTTTTACTGCTATAGCAAAATATAAAACCTAAGAAATTTTTCTGTAAATTAATCTGTATAAATCTGATATTTCAAACTATGAAATAGATAGAATTCATAATTAGAATTTCCCAGCTTTTAACGGTGAAAGTTTGATTTTCTAACTTGTGCTTGTTTAAGAGAGTTGGAATTCTTTTCTAGTTTAAAAAACAAATGCTTTCAGATTTACTTCTAATTTGCTTACCAATTTTTATAGATAGAAGTTTTGCATCTAATTTGATTAATAAAACTTGAACAAAATTCCTAAATCAGGAATATTTTTTATTCAATTATTATAAATACATTTTTATTTTGTATAAATAAAGTTGATATGTTAGAAGAGGCTGTGGGTAAAATTGAAAATAAATGCTTCCCTAGACGGAAATCATTAAATATTTTGGAAAATGAAAAAAGTATTAACACTTAAATGCCCAATGTTGCCTTTAAGAAACATACCAAATTTTGTTTTTAAAATCTTGACAATAAGACTGAAGTTCTTATGACTGTTGTTGACATAATCTTCGTAAAAGTTGAGACATTTATCCCAGCGCGACAATCGTTTGAACATCCATTCATGCTACTGCTGTTTGTCAAGTTGCTTGAAGTATACCAGAGCAGGGGTTTTTTTTGCAAATACTCCTGATCCGCAAATCCTTTCCCCACCAAAACTCTCCAAAAATTGCATACAGCCATTAAAAAGAAAAGGCCAGGATGATTACGAGAAGGATTTAATCTTTTGCACGATGGCGCAAGACCCCATACGTCAAATCAAACAAAAGCGTGGTTGGAACAACAGAAATGGGAGGTCCTGCAGCATCCACCTTATAGTCCAGATTTAGCCCTCTGGGATTTTCACTTATTCGGACCTTTAAAGAAATTTTAGGAGGGGAAAATTCTTTGCGGATCAGAAGGATTTGCAAAACATCGTTCTGGAATACTTCAAGCATTTTGACAAACAGCAGTACCATGAAGATATGTTCAAACGAGTGTCACTCTGGGATAAATGTCTCAACGTTTACGGAGATTATGTAGAGAAGTAAACAAAAGTATGTGGTCTTTGTGAAATGTATTAAATATTTTCATGAATTATAATTGCTAGAGTAATTTCGCCCTGTACCCTTATTATCGGACCGCCCACTTATTTTCCCTAAAATACATTTAAGTTTGGATATAAAGACATTGTTTTTAAGTTGTTACATTAAAAGTATAAAATCATTTCTGTGGAAACAGCGATAAAAGTAGAAGATTATTTGAAAATTTGATTCAAAAAATTTTAAAGAAATCTTTTATTTGAAATTTTCGAATACTCTCGATTTTCAATAGACAAATCGAAATAATTTCGAAAATACATTCAGGTTTAAATTATAATTTTATAACAAATATTTGAAAATAAAATAAGTTTTTTCAAATCCAATCCAATTTGTTAGGTCCAAAATCTATTTATTTTGTTCTGCCTGATTTGACATTAAATTTAACTATCTCTTGTAATATTATGTTTTAAATAGAAATGTTTTGTCTATTTTAAAAATAGCTCAATCACTTTTCAAACTATTCTTGCAAACTTAATTGAATCAAATTTGTTCTATTATTCTTTTATACACAATATCTTTCAATTAATCCCTTGCAGAAATATCAGAAAATGTTTGAGAGAACTATCCAAATGTTCCAAATTCTTATCCTAAACAATCTTGGCAGAAACTTGTGTCCACTCATATCAGATATTTGTAACAATTTACTTATGGCCTAACCATTCCTTGAGATATACGAGATCCTTTATTCTGTTTCGTAATAGCAAGGGTATTTGCCATGGCTATGCCTACATTGTTTGCTCTATTCCTACGTATTTTTGTTAGGATTATAATAGTGAACAGAATTGTTTACAAAGGCATTTACAGAATTTTTGTCGTTCCAACTTATGTACCACGAAAGCGAAGCAAGTAAAATATTCGTTTAATTTCGTCACAGGTATCACCTCAAGAAATTTAGAAGCACATGATTCTTTTAATAACAAAGTACATACGTAAGAGTATACATTTGGAAACATGGAAAGAATAAACCTATTTCATTTCAGGTATTCTCAATAGTTCAAATAGAAAGTATGAAATTTTTCTCTTCCTGGAAGAAAGGAATATCGGAAATTTTTTTACTTTATTGTTTTCTTGTTTTCTTATTTTCATTTCTCATAGTATTGTATTAGTTGTTCTTGAATACCGACATAGAAACAAAGCTTCAAACCTGATCTTGATTGTCTGAGCAGACTACCAAAAGTTTGTTTCCCTTAAAGAAACAGATATATGACAGAAAACCCTAGGATAGAAAAGGTCATAATGTTCTACAATACTCTGGGGTAAAAATTTTATTTTTTGCTTAAGAATAATTACTTTTACGTGATGAAATTAATAATCTTTGTTCTAACGTAAAATGTGGAAATATCTCTTTATAAAGCAGAGAATGTGTGATATTCGTTTTTAAATTATATCTTATTTAGAATACTTTTGATCAATAAAATTTCTGATTTTTTAAAAAAATTCCTAAGTCGACGTAAAGGTTTGACTCTTAAAGTAATCAAATGTTACTTCCAGCTAATCAACAGAAAGATTTCTTCTAATCAACAATGATTTCTTATGATAACAGATTAATTTATGCAAGCTGTTCAGGATAGTATATAGTGTAGCGTCTCTAAGTCTTTTAATATACATATATTTAAATGTAAAATTATAAGAATATGTAGTTAATGATTGAAAGAGCAGTAGTTTCTTTTTTCCTCTGAAAAGAAAAAAAAATTCAATCTACTTGGACTATTGGGAACCATTCTTAATTATCCTTTTAAATTAATTTTTAGACTTTTTTAAAAACAGACGCTCATTTTTAAATGCCAAAACGAAAGTCTATGTTATTAAATCATCCTGCATTAATGGAAGAAGTCTATTCATATGAACAATAAAATTCATTTAGCAGATGAAATCTTTTTTCATACTATAACCCGCATAACTAAATTTAATAAAAAGGATAAAAATTTTCTTCAGAGAGTAATCTTTAAGAAAAACTACTTTTAATGGATAGATAATCAAAAATCTCCTATGATTGCTTGAAATCGAAGTATGATTTTTTTTCTTAAAGGATATTTTTTTTAGTTCGTGTAGTTATTAAGAATTTATTAATCTGTTAAAATTTGAATTCACCATTTTTCTTTCAAGCACAGATGTTTAATAAAACTCTTTCCTAAATGATATTTTTGATTAGTTGAGGGAAATCAAGAAAAAAAAGTTTAATTAACCCCTTCAAATTTCAGGATAGTATTTAAAATGCATTCAAATTTGACTAATGATATTTGTAGCTGTTTTGGTGTTCTTTGGCATTTCATGATGAAATTGGTCTATGAAATTTTTTATGCAATTGGTTAACCCTTTCTAGGGCCGTAGGGAAGTATAGTTTAAATCAAAATCATCAAATTTTAAATGCAGTTTTTAAGGCTGGCGTATGTTCTCGCCAAAGTTTTCGGCGAAATAAAAATCTAGGTATTCCAATTTCTTATATCAAATCATAACGATTTGTTTTTACATGATAATTAACTATTAATTAATAAAATTATTTAGAAAAAATTTATGTCATGCACTATGATAAATATTTCTTCTTAAATTTATCTCAATCCCAAAGATATTTTATTATACAGATGCTAGAAAAAAATGGCCCTCTAAAGTTTTAAAGAAAAATTACAACTTTCAGATATTTATTATCCTTAAGACAACTGATAGGAATTTAAATTACTGGAATGATAACGCACAAAGAAAGATTAAATTTTGCAGATGTTCGAGGAATACGTTTACAGCATTGAAGAGGAAAATGAGAAAAATTCTTTGGAAGTTCACCAAGAAAAATTTATTGAGCGTGCTTCATTATGAATAATCGTGTTTTCTTCATAACTTATGAATATTTATCGTATTCCTAATCCTTTCTCCATATGTAGCAAAAACAGCTTTTCATTCTTTGTTAAAAAATTATCTTATTAGTGGTTTAGTTGTCTATCGTCAGTTCATTGCTTAATAATTAAGCGTTTCGACAAAAATAAATGTTAATCATTCTCTAAATCTTAATGAAGCCGAGTTTGAGAAAAAAAAGAAATCAATAATAAACAGCAAGAAAGATGTAAACACTATTCTTATTCAATTAACTCTATAACTGATTTGCTAGTTATTTTCCGTCACATTAATAGCCTAAATTAATTCAGATTATTATCTCTTTTGATGATACAGAAATTCATTTTCAGTTGGTTGCTTCGATTTTGAACCATTACGCCAGTTAGGTGACAACAGCAAAACATGAGATGATACCTTCTCTCCAAAAGTCCCTCAAACGCCAAGAGAGATTTCGATTCTGACGAAATTAACTTGTTCAAAGTCCGAGTATCCAACATAGGCATCTTACCTTTACAAAGGTTTTTTTTTCTTTTAGATTAAGGTCTAAGCAATTTTTAAGGCACGCTATCTTTAAGAAAAAACGAAAAACTCTTCCCTCTCTCCTGAATTCACCGTTTCAAAAAATTTGAAGATTAAGTTTCTCACACCTTCTCGACTTTTCGTCGAATTAATTTATTGCGATTTTCCATTATTAGTAACGGATTTTGGAAAAAACAACATAGACAAGTTGATAAAATAGAACATTAATACACTATTAGTTCTGTGAACAGTAGACCTCGCCCCCCCCCCAAATAAAGAAAAAACTAAGATTTTCTCTTCAACGCATTTTTTAAAAGCTTAACAAATGTTATTCATTGTAAGGACAGTATTGATTGTAGGGACACGAGACATCATAATTTGACTCTAGAGGAGATACATTGGTGTACAAAAGTTTAGCACAATTCTTAAGGTGCGGCAAATTTGGAGTTTATATGGATACAATGGTTTTCGATCAGTAGTGGAGAGCCGTGGGGAATACAGTAATCGGAGCTTACATATTACTGTGAAAATCTCGTCACGATGTCATTTAGGGGGGCGGCCATAAAGTGATGAAGACGAAAAGAGATTTCGACTCATCCAGTTTTACAGAAAGCTGATAACGAAATGAAAGTATCATCAATGGTTTCGTTTGATATGCATAATATTTACATGCATTTTCGTAAAAATATCAGGGATATTCGGGAAAATATAAAGGTTAAATATAAATATCGTTGATAGCTGTTTTTCTTGTTTAGTTAGTTCCATCTAATCTTGTTTTTCGCTTTTCGTGAAAGGTTCTTCAGTAAATCTACAAAACTGTCAATATTATACTGGAAGGCTCCAATTATTTTTAAAGTTTATTTTGGTAATAAGAGAGTAAGCGGCAACGGAATATTAATATTATGACATCAGAGTTATAAATAAACATAGTTCGCTTATCGCTGTGTATCGTTATCCGCATTTCGCTAAATAAATGTTATCTATTTTTATAATCGTTGGCTATCTTTTAGTTCTAAACTTATATTTAAATTCATTTACCATCTAAACCATTTCTTTTATACCTATATGGTGCAGTCGGTAGGAGTTTGTGTAGCTAAAGCAATTTTCCACTTTTCTTCAGTAATGTCGCCGATAATAATTGCAATGCGGTTAGATTGGGATGTAATAAAAGGGGCTTTTTAAAAGACAGCATCTTTTGCGTAAATGTAATCTTCGCAAAAGACCGTAGTTCCTCTTCAATTAACGATCACTTTGATGTGCTAAAAATTCTTGCATTGGAATGCGCCTTTTAAATCTTAATGCAAGAGCAGCTTTCCTTTTCTTCCAGTCATTGTACCGGTAACCTTGAGATATTTGCCAATTTTTAGCTGATCCGGCGAGACGTGAGATAGCATTTGTCAATTTGAGTTCATTTGTCCAGTTTGCTAGAGTTGAAATTCTATCAACTTCTTTTATCCACTCAGACGCATTACCCATAATATTTTCTCGAAATATTTGAATAGAATTTCCGTGCCATTAGTTGATGTAATTTGTATTACATTCGGTGAATTTATTTGTAGTTCTAATGAACTGTTTCTGGGATTGCATTAACGTAGTCAGAAATGCAGCAGTATTTGGTACAATTTGTGAAGAAGGTAGTGGAAGTTGGCGACTTTTTAATACTTCAACTTGCATTTGCAGGTGTTGGATTTGGTTCAATAAATCAACGCTGTTAGGAAATGTTTCAGAATTTTCATATTGCCTTGCTAAATCAACTGCATCTCGAGCTCTTTAACTTCGCTGATCTTTAGACGGCATATCGAAACATTTTGTAAGCGATATGAACAATAAATCACAGAGGCAAATTCAATCCTTATATTCGTTATTTTAAAAAATTCACCGACAAATTTTCACTATTAAATAGCATCAAATAAAAGAAACTTTTCCAACTCATATAATTAGAACCGATAAGATGAAACAACAAAATAATTTGTCGATAAATAGTATAACTTTTCAAATAAAATTTTTAACATTCCAAGAGGTACAACGCGAAAAGTTATTGTTGCTGTGGCAATCAGACGGTTTATAAGCAGGCGAAATAATCTTGGCGGAGATGAGTCTGGAAATTCCATTTAGGCTTAGCGATTGTGATGGAATTTTGAAAGTTCCAATTTTTTTTAAAGTTTTATAAATTGCCGGCTGCGCCATTATAACGTATAAAAGAAATGTTTTAGATGGTGAATGAGTTTAAATATAAATTTAGGATTGAAAGATAGCCAAAGATTATAAAAATAGATAAGATTTATTTAGCGACAGTGCGAATGGTGATACATTGCAATGGCGGGTTGCGTTAACCGAAGGACACTTTTTCTTAGATGGTGCACAAGGATTATCACAGGTGCCTCAATTACGGGCTGCGTTAATCGAAGGACATTTTTTCCTAGGTGGTGCACATTGATGTTTACAACTCTGATGTCATAATCTTGTTGTTCTGTTGTCACTCGCTCTTTTATTATCAATTAAGGTAATTAATATAATAATTAAAGTAATTATCTTATTACCAAATTAAAATAAATAGAAATAAAACATATACACATTTTTTTATTGTTTTAAGAAGAATTTCTGCCAAATTTGAAGTGAATCGAACAACGCATTTGGTCGTAATCGCTTAAAAAACAAATTTACAGATAGACAAGTGCAAAATGCTGGAGTTAAAACATAGACTCGCTTCGCTCGATCAAAAACCATCTACAGGGTCATTAGATATCCCAGAGATCAGTTACCTTATTGCAGTGACACGAGTACATTATTTCCACTGATAGAGGATTCTTTTAGTCACATTAATGCCCTTTTGAAGCAATGGAAGACGCTATTTTGGTTTGAACCTAGTGAATTTGGTCAGAAGACGAGGAAGGCACATGATTCGAGACCCCTTTCTCCAAACTTCCACGCGACACCAGTGAAAATGCTTGAATCTAGAGGTCAGATGCAACGGGCACCAGCCCTATGAACTCACTAGATGTTTGGTAGAATCAGGTATTCAACCTGAAATATTCCATTCCAGAAGCCAATGCCATATTATTAGGCCACCAATATCCTTGTCGGCAAAAAAAAGAAATATGTGGCACAGGACCTGTGGCATCAGTAAGAAAAGCATTACAGATAATGTACTAAAATTATCTATCCGAATTTTTGAAAGAGTATGAACTTTATGAAGAGCTTTTATTACAGATCCAAGTGTTTCAGAAATTTTGTAAGATCCAAACACATAAATTATGTCAAATCTTATATTGTATAATTGAAATGCATAGGGTAACAAAGTAGAAAAATGGGAATGATACTCAAAAAATAATTAAACAATATGAATGAGGATCTTCTCCATGTAAATTCTAAAAAAGTGTTTAAATTAAACTTTTAGAATTTCAGTATGTACAGGAAATAATTTAAAGCCTCAAAGGGGTTCACTTCATATTCATTTAATACCATATACTATTTGACTTCAGTTCTTTCAGTAGAACTCTGCAAAGAATGTGAAAATGAATAGTATGCAATTAGTTATGGTGCTATGCAGCGACTAAACAATTATTTCAAGAGATTTTGGTAAATTCCTCGAATAATGAGAAGTAAGTTTATGCATAATTTAATGAGAGAGAAAGTTGGTCGCTTCAAGGGAAACAACGTACAAAATTTAGAACTTCGTAATTCTAATTTATAAATTTATTATCTGAAATAAACCGAGAGCAGAATTCTAATATATGCAAGAATGCAGGTTTGTTTACCTAGTTTACGATTAAATAATACATCGGCCTAATATGATTGATTATTTCTTAGTTTGGAAATAATACTAAAATATTATTTAAAAAATTCTTTAGGTGAAAAATTTTGATAACTCGATGGAGTAATATTAAAAATAAAACTCAAAAATTTTAAGTATTTTTTGAAAGAGTCCCAGCCAGATTTTCTAAAAGCAATCAATCCATTTATAATCAAAATGATTCAGAGGGAGAAAATGATTCGGACAGATTGTATGATATCTATATCAGTAGCCATATCATTATTCATTCCTAGTTTGACTTTATTATTATTATTATTATTATTATTATTATTATTATTATTAGGTTAATTTACTAAAAGTATTCTGAAAAGTAGAGTAGAGTAGAAAAAGAAACTTTGAGACGGATGCATATGATCGTGTACATATTAGTTACTAGAAGTTAAAATCTTTATGTAATGAAAAATTTTAAAACAGAGGTTTAAACAATAAATAATAAATTTTACGAAATTTATAAACCATTATACTCCTTCAAAATGCATTTTTTGAAGTAATTTTGTCTCTTCTGTCTATTTAAACAGGAAATTGAATTACGCGACAAGGAATGAGTTTTACGCGTGAATGAAAAATTAAATGGAATCAGTAGCATTTTATGATAATGAAATGAATTAGGTAAAGGTGTAAAAGCAGTATTATTTCGATTTGAAATTCACCACTTGAATCTAAATAATTTTGACTTTAAATCTCAAATTCTTTTATTTCTGCTAAGAATTCAAGATAATGCTAAACCTTCAACTCTAAAATCGATTTTTGTATTGCGGCGAAATCAGATAAATAGAAAATTTGATTTGTAACTCGACTAAGGAAAAATTAAATTAGTGTGGCCTTAGGCAAAATTAAGTTTAAACCTACGTGGAGCTGAGTAGTAATTTTAATCAGTAAGACGCGCAGAGACTACTACAGTTTTAATCGAAACTAGCCTCTCAAGTTATCATAACTCACTCAAGTTGTTTGCCTGTTGATGAGAAAAGAACAAAATAAACAGGATTATTATGAAATTATGGTAAACTGTTTCACATAAAAACAAAACTTTATATTTGCATTTAATTTGTTGAAATAAATGATATTGTTTAAAAATCATACATCTATTCACAAATGAAACCAGTTTCTTATATTTTATTTAAAACCAGCGGGAGTGGTCTCCCCTAAACTTTCTCGTATACTCCTAACACATGTAGAGAAAACTAGAATAATAAAAGACGTCAAATAAACTTCCGTCGCAAGTAAACCAAAGTTGGAACCACGCGTGGTTTCAAGGATCAAAACAAATTCAAATCCCCTGCGCATTCTTGTGCGCAACAGGACCTGGCGAGACTCCCTAAATGTTTGCTTCCTTACAAAATCGCGCCAGAATTGGTTTTTGGCAAACTGCCAAGTTTCGGAGTCCCTTCTTCTTTTCATATGTCTCCAGTAGGCATGCGTAGGCAGTTAGTTTCAAAACTGAACAAGTATGCGATTATACAGAGCGACAGACAGTCAACCCTTTGACGGATTTGGCCCAAAATTTTATACGGACCTACATTCATGACGATAAAACTGTGTATAAAATTTTATCCATCTGGCTTTTCAAGTTTTTGAGTTATAGCGTTCGCATGACCTCGAACATACAGACAGACAGACTTCCCGTTGACGGATTTTGTCCAAAATTTGATAGAAACCTACAAATTATGTTTAAAGACCACATACCAAATTTTATCCCCGTAGCTCTAATAGTTTGCGAGTTATCGTGTTCACAGACACACACACAGACACACATACAGACACACACACAGACAGACATAATTCCAAAATTGTGTTTTTCGGACTCAGGGAGGTCTAAAACGTGGAGATTCGTCAAAATCTTGAGTTCGAATTTTTTGACGATTACAATACTTTCTCTTTGTATACTTCGTATACGAGAAAGTAAAAAGGTGTGACATAGATAATGTTACAACCTATGTAATGGATACTTTAAAAACATATTAAAAATGCTAAAACATTCAAGAAATACCTTTACATATTTTGATTCATTTTAATTTTGCTTTTCAACATGCAAGGACTGAGAAAAATGTAATTTTAAATATATCTTTATATTTTATGAAAAGTTCAATTTAACTACACGTAATGCCGTTTATATTTGGAGATGAACATAATTTAGGTAGTTTTCTAATTGTAAACAACATCAAATTATAAGAAATAAATTTACTGTAATGCAATAAAAATTTCTCCCACAAAGCTTGCAATAACTTCGATATGCAACACGGGATGATAGTGCTGAATTGAAAATTATTCTTTTCTGAAATACAAAAAAAAATACAAATGTCATCTCCTAACGAAGTTCTACGTCTTCTGTGCCGAAAGTACAGAAACGAAAGAGAGTAAACGTTTCGCCGAAGGCTGCGGGAAGAAACCAATTATGAAGGTCAAATTGAACGAACAGTTAAGGTCAAGAGCTGATAGACATAACAAGGTTTTATGAGGATGCTGCAACTCACAAATTCTTTTTATCGTTGTCCTAAATCACCGTTAATACCATAAAATAACTCCTGTTTTCTAAAAATGAATAGGTTTATATTACATGCTAATATAACCATAACTGATTGTCGCTACCTAAGTAATAAAGAGAAATATATGGAAAGTCAATGCTCGATTAAAATGAATTATGCTTAACTGATTGATGATAGAGGAAATACTTGTTTATCAAACATTTTTGATTTTCATTAAGTTGCAGGTGTATGCAAAATAATCCAACTAACTACTGGAGCAGTTTCTACTCAACAGTTTTCCTAACAGCCAGAAAAAATTACGTAAAGGTTATGTTTCCAATATCACAAGGATTTCGTTCAGAAAATTAAATTTTTGCTACAAAATTAATTAATATAATTTTGAACAAACTATTTTTAATTCTTATACAAAAATGTTTTATTTTATTTGAGATATTATAAACTTTGTACTCTTTAATTTATAAGACATTATTATAAATATTACGGACTCTTCAAATCAATATTTTCTTAAATTCAATACAAGGTGATGCCACTTGTCTGCAATTTATATTAATTGATTGATTGATAATGAAGAGTTGAAAATATTAAAAATAATGTATTATTATAGAGTATATCCATATGATAGAGAAATAGAAATAGAAGAAGTCCCAAATTTCAAAATTGTAGCACTTAAGGTAGTGAATGATAAACCGATTGCAAAATTCCACATTTGCAAACATGGAAAAAGTCAAGTTAAATAAAAGTGTGTAAAAATGTGCATAATGCATCATAAAACACCAAGCAAACACAGGGAATCAAAACATTGCTCTTCTCAACCAACAGCTAGGAATTTCTTAACTATTATTAGGATGAGAAAAAGGATGAAGCTAGCTGGGAATTAGCTAGCTGGATGAAAAAGATGAAGCTATCTGGATGAAGAGGATAGCTGGTAATTACCTTAAAAGGAATAATGCATCTTACGGTCTAGAGTTTTAGTAAGAAATGACCCTCAAAATCATGTTTCCAGCCACCCTATTTGCTGGAAGAGATAATGATGGAATCATTTATATCTTTTATTAATATCTAAGATATAGCGGAGAGTCTAGGTTATCTTCAATGACATATTCTTTGATATCCGCTTTATTGTTAAAGAGCATGCTGTGTGGGGCAACACCTTTGAATTGATAGCTCATTGTTGCTTTAAAATTCACAAAATGAATGTATGAATTCAAAATATTATGGCATTATATCAGCAGTATCATATGTTTGAACTAAGTTCAGTAGAAATCTTAATTTTATCGTAATCAGTGTAATCCAATAGAATTCAAACATTGTATTCCAGGGTTCCATTCAGAGTCGAGTAATATGAAGATTAGTCTTTTATTTAGAAGATTTTTGCAAAACTTCAAGAACACATTTAAGAAGGGGAAGGACATAATCAAATGCATTAATTAATTATGATAAAAAATCAAACTAGTTAATAATATTTTTCAAATTTAAATGAAATATTTCAAACCAAGACGATTTTCTGGATTAATTCTATTTATAAATATTGAAATTTCTAACTGAAATTTATTTGAGAGTTCAAAATTATTACGTCAACCTAATTTGTAGTACATACTGAAAGTCTCAGGATCTTTGTTATAGGAAGAAACAATTAATTCATACATTTAATCTTTTCTTGAAAAAAAGCAAGAAACCAATTTAACTATATTTTTCACATTGGGAAACTTCAGTTTCTTTCAAATATCTTACAATACTTTGCGTTATTTTATGGAATATGTCCTTTAAAGAAGCCAGAATTACTAAAAGTTAATATTTAAAATTAAATGAAGAATATATTATATGCTTATTTTTTAATTATGTACAGAATAAGAGTTTTTGTACCTTTTTATTACTCTCCTTTTGAATATTATTTTTTTGAGGTAAATATTAATTAGTGTATTTTTTAGTTATTCTCCTTTCTTGAAAACTAAATAATATTCTGTATTGTAATAATTGCAACTTTTTGCGTTAAATATATTCACAAAGCCTCAAAATTTATCCCATGTTCTTTTAAAAATAATTGGATATTAACCTTTAGGCTACGGGGACTTAAACCAGAAGAACTGCGCTGAATGCGGGGAGTGAAATTCTGCTTTGTTTCTGGTACAGAAGTTGTACCGACCCGCATTCAAAGGTAAAAATTTTTCTAGTACAACTGTTGTACTGTACCCCCCGTAAGGTTAAGGTTAAGAGCAAATTTTTTTCAATCAAGAATCGTGAATATAGAATAAATTTTCAAACGATTAATTATTTATAGCTATTCTTAATCTCATGAATTTCGTTCCTTCTTGTATTATCATAATTATTTTCCAGAACCAAGCCTCCCAGCAGTCTCTGAGTCAAACATCGGCATCCAAGATAGATTCTGAGATAACTAATGTTGCTACGAAAATAGCAGAGCAATATCACACAGATATCTCCTTACTCCAGAGATTCCGTCTCAGCCGCCATTTTGATTGAAATAGATGCGAAAGAAACACAAAGATCCCCAGAGTCGCCAGTGAAACTATCATCTAATGAGAGTTGAACGAACTAATAATTACAAATGAAAGCACTGAGTGACAACAATTCAATGCTTTCAAGATCATAAGGGAAAGGCCTTTATTTTTCGATGATGCAAATAGTTTGGGAAATCAGAAGACGCGAAGTGGACCCTGGGTGGTCTCTTAATTTTCGGTATTTGAAGCCGTAATTCGGTCAAGTTGATGCTTTGTGTAATAGATCTAAATGCCTGACTCCTCTTTGGGAGCCAAAATAACAATGGCTAGCTCTGTTTGGAAATATTTAATATTTATTACAAACACAAAACACAAACATTAGCACACAAAGGATAGATATTTACACTTATTTCTAACTATTACAAAGGGGTTTCAGATTTGGGCATTTTATAGTCGTTCACTTAGTCACGTTACAATTCTAACTGAATCTGAAGATGGCGCTGTTCTTATTGCGCAGGCGCATTTGTCACATCTTTGCTTTTCCAACGCACTATCTTACTATTTTCCAATGCCACTGTGCATCCTTTCGCTTCGAAGCAAGGAATTATGGGAAGTGAAAGACATTCATTAGCCTCATGACGGCGCTTATCACTGTATTCGTCTTAAATTCTCACACCCATTCTTTATAAGGAAAATACCTAAAACCACCGAATCTTGTGTTGAAATGAAAATTATCAAAATGACCGTTACAAGATAATTAAATTATTTTAATTGATATAATTCTTCAATAATTAAGAATATTATTTTATAAATATCGGCATATTATTCAGAAAATATAATTTATAAAAATATTTCTTTTAATACCTCATATTCTGAAGAAAACATTTTGTAATTAACATTCAAACAAATAAATTAAGTAATCAAATCTAAAGAGAAGAATCAAAGCATAATTCGAATTACATGCAAAGATACAATACATCTCTAGATATCTGAATGTAATTCAAGATCCAATTTCAAATCCGAATATTCGGCATGAAAATAAGTGAGTGTCTATTTTGACTTAAAACTATAAATGAAACAATATATGTATATGTTATTTTTTTGCAAGGTTTCAAACAAGTCATGAAATTTGCAAAGTATAGTGGCTCTCAATAAGTAGGAAAAATATAAAAGTTAAATATTTAATGAATGAAATTAACTTTCTTCATTCATCTCTTTAATATTGTCCTTACGTATATTATAAATATAGTAGCAGACCACTCAAAGTGCTAACAGTTTGTGGCGTATAATATTTTAATTATGTTCCGAAGCAAAAGAGCCGTCATTATATTCAGAGGTGCCAGGACAGTCATTGTGCTTCCTCTCCTAATTTAACTTCTAATAATATCTCAAATTCTATTTAAATACAAAAGATTAACTACATTTTATGCACCTGCAGAGCATCTAATTCTGCTCACAATGAACTTCATTATCCTCGCAAAATCTTGAGAAGCTTCCTTCTTTAATGTAACTGATATATATAACTAACCATGTATTGTTCTCTTAGTATAAACCTTGTTTTTCGATGCCTTTATTCCAGACACCCTAAATAAGAAAATTATAAAACTAAATAGTTTTAGATAAGCATCTTTCCTTCATTATTATTTAAAAACTGTTTCTTCTAGACATTGGATTTGACTCATATGCTTTCGTATCTTTTAATTTAGGTTAGTATTTTTTAGTTCCAACTTTTAAATTACATTTTACATTTAGTGAATCCAAAGTAAAATTGCCGAAGAGAATGGTTCTGAATGACTTAAAAATGAAACTTTTTCTTAAAAATGCCCGAACTTCACCAACTTTTCCCAACATGTTTCTGAACTAAATTTTTATAGAGATTTTATCAGGGGCTTTTGAAGATTTCAAGTGGAATTTCGTCTCCTTATACATGACCTCGAATGCTTTTTTTCTGCATTCTTTCAAATTTGTACTTGATTATTTTTCAGTGTTCGAAAGAAGAAAACTTTTTGCTTGTATTTTTGCGGAGAAATTTAAAGGCATAGAGCTGGCTCAGGATTGTAGGTTTTATGATTGAAATCTCCCACGCAGAAGTTTCAATCCCCCCTCTAGAGTTTTTTAGCTCTTTATAGAAAAAAACTTTGCTTTGAACTTATACATATAAATGAAAAGCTAGCACATCGAGAAATTGCTTTTTTATTCAGGCGCGCAAATTAAAGGACATAAAATGCAGGTGTATATATCCTTCAGTTTGCAATGCTATTTGCCAAGAGTCGGAGTAAAATAAATTAAATTTTACCAAAGAATTTCTTTAATAAATATTGCTCACAGTTAATTTAATCTTGTATGACGACATTTAAATTAAAAATAGAAAGGAGATGCAAAAATCTTGTCAGAAATATAACGCTGATTTTTGCTTGATTCTTTTGTTTTGTCTTCGACTGGCTGGATTGTATTCTGTGGATAATATATTTTACATCAAGCAAATTACAGAAGTAATTCCAGTCAATGAGCATTTTCATCTTAAAAATATCCAATGTTTCGGAATACGCCAAAGTATTTGTTAAAACATTGGGTAGTAATAAACTGAAAAAAAAACTAATATTTATTTTTTCTAAGTAGGTTTAGTACCTATTAAAATGTTCACTCTTGTTATTTACAAACTTATTTTTTTGTATGCAGTCATATAAGGTTAAAAAAATATTTTTAAAATATTAATCAAATTAAAGAGACAATTGTACAGAAATGAAATTATTACTTCTGAAAAGCTAATTTTGGAATTTTAAAGAGATCTAAAAAATAGATTTTATTATATTAAATGTTCCGAAGTTATTAAGGAAAAACTTCAAAATTTCGATTAATCTTGAATTAATTAAAATCTTATTAAAACTTTGAAAAAACTTTCCGAGTGAGTACCTAATACCCAAGAAGTAACTACGTGCTAAATTTCGTACCTTTATATCCGACGATCTGCCTTACAGAATGTTTTAAAGCACTTTTCATCTCCCGATTTGCAGATAACATGCTTGACCTAATACCCAAGAAGTAACTACCAGCTAAATTTCGTACCTTTATATCCGACGATCTGCCTTACAGAATGTTTTAAAGCACTTTTCATCTCGCGATTTGCAGGTAACATGCTTGACCTAATACCCAAGAAGTAACTACCAGCTAAATTTCGTACCTCTAGATCCGTCGATCTGCCTTACAGAATGTTTTAAAGCACTTTTTATCTCGCGATTTGCAGATAACAAATTTGCCTAAAAGCATTATATTGTTAAAACTTTATAGTTTTTTAAAATCATTATGGTTTTCCTGGAATAAGTTCTTAATTTTTTTCTTGTTATTCAATTTATTCCCTACACTGCTAGAGTTTTTAGCATTTCATTTACACTAACACGGTTGACAATAAAAAAAAATAAACCGAGATAATTGTTGTAGATTATTCTAAGATTGTTTTTAGTTTACTTGGTAACTGATCAGAATCTTTATAGCTTTTACGCTGTTGATCCACAAATAAAAGTAAAATTTCTTCTATTCCACTTAGAGCATAAGTAGCATTACTTTTTATCATTCTCTAACATTATTCTATTAAAGTATGATTGACAACAAACATATTTTATTTTTTCTGTTTGAACGCAAAACTAGACTTTGTGTGAAATGCTACCTTTATCTTTACATGAGTTCGGGAAAGTTCTGTATTCTTCTAATTTTAAGTAATAATTTACTTATGGAGCATTTTCTCAGCTTTTTTACTAACACAAACTGGCCTTAAAAACTGTACTTGATATTGAAATTACTTATTTTAACAGTTTACATTTAAAAAAATAAAGATATTTCTTCACCATGTTTGATACTTTAACTTCAGAGAATTATTTTGTTTTGTAGGGATTGATGTTTCCCTGCTATTGAGCTAAATAATTATGTTCCTTTGAAAATTCAGTCTTTAATTATATTTAACTTCTAATTAAGTGCCCCAGGGAATAATGCTATTAATAAAATTCAAGAAATCCAAAAATTACTGTTCCGCACACATGAACGGGTAACTAACTCCTACCTCCTCGGTTATTTACAGTACCAAAATTTCCTCCGCTTTTACTTACAGCACTTAACCACTTTACCCTACTCTTGTTATTTACAACATTAACCTCTTTACCCCCATTCGAAAGCCAAGAGTAAGAAACAGAAATTACTACCAAATTGAAAGAAAATGTTAATCTAGTATTATTTGGGTTGCTAAGTTGCGAAATTTAAAAACTAAAAATTTTAGTTAATGTAGATTTTTCAACTATACATAGGCATGAAAAATTGTTATATTATAGGGAAGGATACTCAAAATTCGATTATTGATGTATTATGCAGACAGGAAAATATTTCATTCAGCAGGCTCTTAAATATAAAAACATAAAGCGCCCCTTTTACAAAGGAAATAAAAAATACCATTAAAGACTTAGCTTTCTTTTTTGTGTAAAATTTCAAAAGAAATTTTAATATATTTTATCCATCTATAAATATTCAAAAATTTGTAAAACTTCAAATGAAAACCAAAATTAATATCGAAATTTTTCAAATTTTCCTTTCACAGATTTTCTGCATTAACATGCAATTTCGAATCAATTTAAATTTTCTTCTTGAAAATACAATTTTAGGTGGTTGTGCAGCTTATATGCTTTTACAAAATATCCCACAAAACAAATTTACACAACAGCATCCTATCGAATAGCATATAGAATAAACATCTCTGAATAAAGAGACATATTTTCCTGGGAAAAAAATGTATAGCATCATTCAATATGAAAGGAGAAGGCAGTGAAGAAAAAATGATCTTATGCATGTAAGATTCGCAAGACATGGCAAAATGATAAAAAAATATTGACTAACTTTTCAAAGTTTCGAAAAGATATTTGAGTAGAGGAATGCGTAGGATTACAAGTGGGAATTATATTTGGAAGTAAATTTGAATTTCCGTGTTTGTGGAGCATGTGGGTTCTGTATAAACATCCGTGTTATTCACTCACGAGTTTAGAAAACGAGTTAATTTTCAGCGAAAGGAGTTTAAATTTGTATCACAAATAAGCTATTGAATTTTGTTATTTATTTTCTTTCATTTCATTAGACATTTTCAAATACAGGATGCCCATAAATAATCTTTACAACTTTAGACTTTAATAAATTTAAAACTGTACTAGATAATAGCAAATAGTTTTCAACATGTGACAAAATAACTCATAAAGTTTTTATAAAGTTTTTTGTTTCCCAAGTGACGCAGATTTGGCGAAAATGTAGAAGCCACAGCAGAAAACTCAGTGTGTATCCTGGTTGATAGAGGCAAAGTCCGATACCCAAGTGCAACGTTGTTGTTGTTGTTACTAATCCCTCTCTGTCTAGCGGCAGCTAGACACCATCCATGAGCCCACTCACCCTCAAGAAATCGAGAGCAAGCAAAGGATCCGTCTCGAAAGTCTCCCTAGATAGGCGAAGACAAGAGAGGATGTGCTCTGGGGACGCACTCGCTACTCCACACTTTGCGCAGACCGGAAAAACTTTGTTACCGTGGCTGAAGGAGCAACTCCTCAGGTGACCGCTGACAAATCTGGACAGCGCCGTCTGGTCTGCTCTGTCACAGGAAAGGCCAATGGAGCCACCAGGACTGCTCCGCTTATACCAATCATGGGATGGAGGTGCAACGTTTACGTCTGAAACAGATGAGTGACCCACCCTTTGTTTATGGAGAACACCACCTGTTCCCATAATTGACGTAGACAAAGCCCTAATAGTTGATAAGAATGGTGGTTCCCTTCCATACTGTGTCCGAAAGTTTCGTTGCACTTGGGTATCGGACTTTGTCTTTAGGAATCAGGCTACACACTGAGCTTCCTCCTGTGGTGACCATATTTTTCCGAGAAATCTGCGTCACCTAGAAAACAAACAAAAAAAGCTTTATGAGTTATCTTGTCACATATTGAAGACCGTTTTTTATTATGTAGTATAGTTTTGAAGTTATTAAATTCTAAAGTTGTAAAGATAATTTATGGTCACCCTGTATATTATTTGTTACATATCCAAACGTAGGTTGTATATTTGGATTCTTGATTTAAAACTCAGCAAATAAAAAAAGGGTAAAAATTTAATACAAAATCTAATTTAGCAATCCAATCTAAATAGCAATCTTTTAATTAATTTTTTATGAAATATAATTACTAAACATATTTTTCAAATATTGAATTAATGTATAACAACAATTCTATTAAACTTGTACTTTATTCAACTAAAGATGAAGAAATCTTTATTTTTTAATACTGGGAAGTATCTTAGTCTATATTTTAAACATTTTTCTTCAAAATGTTAAGATTAAGAAAGGAAAACCATACATAGGGTTACAAAATATTTATATATATATGTTGATGATGCAAAGAAAGCATGTCTTTTTAAAATCACTCCATTAAAAATGATTGAGCCGGATAAGTGAATAAGCTGAGTATTTAGATTGGTTTCGTCAGATTAACAGATAAATATTGTAAAAAATTCAAATAGAAGACAATAAAATGATACACATCAATGATAGAAGCTTATCAGCTGAACCACTATTCCTGAAACTGGAAAATGCAACGTTTTAGGCATGAATTGATTTAGCCAGCAGTATCTCCTTAAACACTGCATTGTTTGATAAATATGAGACTCGAAGATATCAGCCATCAGCCAGTTTAGACA
Organism: Araneus ventricosus; assembly: GCA_013235015.1. Classification (NCBI taxonomy): domain Eukaryota; kingdom Metazoa; phylum Arthropoda; class Arachnida; order Araneae; family Araneidae; genus Araneus; species Araneus ventricosus. The sequence continues at coordinate 206,596 of BGPR01001082.1, read as the reverse complement.
CATCCACAGGCTAAAGCAGCTTCTTGTTCATAATAAGGAGCATAACCATGACAATATTCTAATAAAAACCATATTCTATAGCTTATACAAACCTTTGTTTTTCAGCTTAAATATACCTCCTTTAATAACTTGATTTTGAAAGCAATCTGATTATACACAATATATTTTTTTATTCCTATCTAGATATCTTTTCATAATGTCTAGCTACTTTCTTTTCATGAATTCTGGAAGAAATGTCTACTGCTCTTCAAATTCAATACACTGCTATTCAAATCTCTAATTTTTATTCAGAAATAATGAAAAGAATCTTTTAAACATAAATTTAGATAAACAAAATCCATTTAAGCAAAAATAATTTTTAATTAATTTCTTTTTAAACAGTAATCTTATTTCCGATTTGCTACTCATCCTATATGTATAATATGAAATTCTTTCTGTTTTAATAATATGCTGCACTGTAAATTTAAATCTTCACTAATACAGTATTTCTAAGATACTTAAATCAAAGAAAATAAAGGTTTGCAGGGACTTTCATAAAGTTAGATTCAATTGGAAACGTAATTACCCCCTTTTTTAATTTAAAGCCTTTAAATTTAAAAAAGGGAAACTAAATTCCGAATTTTTATATTTTATTGGCTTTGTTATTTGGGATTCATGTGCATTTACATGGTTTGGAGACATAGAATTATAATCCCTGCTCCACCCAATTCATGGATTTTTAAATGCAATTTTTTAGGTTGGCATAAGTTCTCGCAAAATTTTTAGATGAAGCAAAAATCTAGATGTTCCATTTTCTTATCTCAAACCATATGGAAGTATCTTTATTTTGTTAATAATGATTAATTAATAAAATTAATTAACAAAAAATTAATGTCATTCAATAACTTAAATGAACTTCTTTTCTTAAATTAATCTCAATCCTAAAGTTATTTTATTATACTACTACTAAAAACAAAACGGCCCTTTAAAGGGTTGAACACCACATTCTAATTGCGGTAACTGTTTAAAAATGTTAGAAGTGTAAAACAATACCTTTCATAAAAGAAGAGTAAAACTGCAGCTTACACACCTCTTTTCTAAAGACTAAAGTACTGTGCACTCTTTCTGGTAATTAAATTCGTAAACTTTCCAAATGCGGCAACTGTTTAAAAATGTTAGAAGTGTAAACCAATACCTTTCATAAAAGAAGAATA
>BGPR01001082.1:193794-205393 GCA_013235015.1 Araneus ventricosus | reverse complement strand
ACCTCTTTTCTAAAGACTAAAGTACTGCGCACTCTTTCTGGTAATTAAATTCGTAAACTTTCCAAATGCGATAATTTTTTAAAAATGTTAGAAGTGTAAACCAATACATATAAGAAAAAAGGAATAAAACTGCAGCTTACACAGCTCTTTTCGATTGAAGTCCTACTCACTTTTCCTGGTAATTAAATTCGTAAAAATAAAATATACATGGCAATATTATTCTTGAATTTCTTAGTTTAGTCAGCTGAAAAAAAATCTGATAATCTATTACGACAGCTGTATTTTCATTTCAGTTTTCTGGTAATTATTTTGTATCTGTCGATGCGTAGGAAGAAATGAAACGGATCTCTTTTATTCCGCCTGCTATATAATCCAAACTGCAACTAAAATAATATTGGATCCAATATCTGAATCTAAAGGCTCGATTTCATGGAATATAAACAAAAGTTAATTGATTTTCTCGACTTCCCAATATTGCCAGTGATATATCTTAAAGCCAGAAAAGATTAAAATGTTTAATCATATAGATTTCCATCAGAGTTGCTATTGCGTCACCAAACAAATACTGTAATTTAATGAAATCTTGAAATCTATACTTTCTATCATCATGGATATTGTGGGGTTTTTTCATGTCTGTTTGATAAATCTCTTTCGATAGAAAATTGCGTAAAAGGTTTCTTTGGAACATAAGAGAAATAGAATTAATGTATCTTTCTGTGATTGCTTATGCAGGGATGTTTAATTCAAAATTTTACTGATTAAAAGAGAGTTTCGTGGAAAAGAATGGATGGTACTTCATTTTCCAGTTCAGATAATGAAATATTGACTTAAAATCCCGAAATTTCTTAATAAGATTTCTGAGGATGAATAGTTAAAATTATCCTACTATCAATATAGTTCCGTGGGAAAGAAATCGTTTAAATTCGTTTTCATATTTAGTAAGCATATTATTTGATAAAAATTTTATCTTTCTTTCAAAGCTGCAAGTTATAGCATTATGTGTTTATGTAATTATTGGAATAAGTGAATAAGTTTAATGATAAACGCTTTTAAAGTCACTGTGTATTAAACAGGGTACATTTTATTTTATTCTCTTCAGTCTTGAGGCCAGCATTTTTTCAAATTTTATTTATTTTCTTCTTTTTAAATTTAAGGTCTATTGCTTCTCAAACTTAATCTTCCAAAGGTTGCGTTATAATTTTTTACACCAGCGGGCGCGTGTCGTACTTTTTACGATAAACTAATTTTCTTCATTTTTACTATGTCTCTTGTAAATTATTTCATAATAGTTATAATAGACACGTCAGAAAAGTAAATGCTTTCATCAAGAGTGAAAATTAATTTTAATATTATTTGCAAAATCTAAAATTATACTGAAACCAGAGAAAGTAATGAGATTTAATAATATTATTTCATAAAAAAGGTATTAAGCAATATATAATAATAAAAATTAAGATTGTACAACAAAGACTTATTTCTTAGTTTCTAATATTTGTCCTTGAATTCGAAGCATTGAACTTTTGCTAGATAGTGACGCTTACAAGTATACTATATATTCGACCTACTGCATTTCATGTATTTTGATGGTCGTTTTCATTCTTTTAAACAAAAATAACAAGCTCTTCTTCTCAATGCTGGTTGCTGTTCACTTGATTTTTCAGGTTGTGATGTATAATTTAGACTTAAAGGCATGGTAATGTCATAGGGCGAAGATCAGAGTTTTTGGGCTCAAATGGTTAGGTGTTTTTTCATAAGACTGAACGTTGAGATTTTCAAGAAAATTCTTCGGCTTGGTGGATTATCGGCAGGTTTAATAGGTATTAAATATCTTTCATAAGGTAAAATGAAATATTAAATATTCCTAATGCCCACTGGATATATAATTATCAACCTGAAAAGTTAAGACATGAAAAAAATTATCAAATTACGCGAGCGGGTGCGCAGCATAAACTTTACGACAGAAGCATAAAACAGCATAAAATCACCTTGAAACTCGGATAAACCAATTTACTCCTGAAGAGCGGAGTGGCATGAAGGAATAGCAATGACTTTCAGACAATTTTAAATCTGAATAAAAGAACAGAGTATGAGAAATCCTGTTTGTCTTAAAATTTGCGCAGGCGAGCCCGCTGGAAGGTTAATATCAGTTGGTGCAACTGGTACGAAATCAAAATTTAATTTAATTAATTATTAACTGATAATTAAGTTCTACAATTTTAAAAACATGCTACTTTAATCAAAATTTGTCACAATTAACACAAATTCACTCACATTTCAATCCTTAGCGTAGCAGGAAGCCAATGAAAAACCAGATACAAAATTCGAACTTTACTAGCATGAAAAAAGTCCAGTAAAATTAAAGTATTAAAAATAGTTTGCAAATATTCGATTTTTCGAAAGTTCCCTCATAATGCCCAATCTTAGAAAATAATGATTACCAAATTTTAAAATATGATTTAAAAGATAGAAAAAACAGACTTTATTTGAAAAGTATTTAATTCCTCAGAAAATTTTCATGTAACTTCTTTTCAGTTGATATCTTTTTAAATAATTCAGGAGTAATATGAAATGATACAATAACAAAAAAAATTGAAATAATGTTGTTTAATTTTCTTAAAATATCTTAAAAAGAAATTTAATCATGAAATTAGAATTATATGGCGGAAGGAAGGAATTTTTTACATCTTATCAAAGACTTATTCAAAGCATTTATGACAAGTAATGAACGTTGGGGATAATGAAAATTCTTGGCATTAATTACTTTCCGTAATGTTTATCTATAATCTTTCACTTAAAGAACATTTGTAGGTAAGATTATTTAAAATTTAGAGAGAGTAGAGGAAGAGAGAGAGAGAGAGCGAGAGAGAGAGAGAGAGAGAGAGAGAGAGAGAGAGAGAGAGAGAGAGAGAGAGAGAGAGAGAGAGAGAGAAGAGAGAGAGAGACGGGGAGAGAGAGAGAGAGAGAGAGAGAGAGAGAGATCGAGAGAGAGAGAGAGAGAGAGAGAGAGAGAGAGAGAGAGAGAGAGAGAGAGAGAGAGAGAGAGAGAGGAGAGAGAGAGAGAGAGAGAGATCAATATTTTTATTTTTTAATTTATTATTATTTTGGAAAATCAGAGATGAAATTCTTTTATTTAATTATTTATTTATTTTGCTCCTCATTTCGTATTTACTACTGCTTTCTTCTGCCATTCTTGTCCCAAAGATGTATTTTATTGCTTATTTACTAAAAAAGTAATAATAAAATTTCAATAATATCAAGCATATCTTAATCAAAATATTGGAAGTAAGTCAAAAATTGTAATTTTTTAGTTTTTTTTTTTTTTTAAATTTGTCACAATGTATTTATAACTCTGTTTACATTTTATATAAATTTATTTCACTTATTTTGTTGCCCCGATAAATTAATTTTGATTATACAAACAACACAAAATTTTCTTTAGAAAAATACAACTATAGCGAAATAGAAGTTTCTATAGGAAGAAGTAAAGCTAAAAGTCATATAAATCTATTGTTCATAGCATTACCATCCAAAGCAACAAAAATGAATCAGTTGAAACGAAACACTTTCATCTCTAGGAAAATACTTTATAACCATACTTCACATAAATTCCCTCCATACCATCTACACATCTTCCATTTTCCCTAGAAAAATGTCTCAATACCTATTTTTTATTTATGAGCTAAGCACTTTTATTTCAAGAGATTCTTGGCAATATATTTCTTATTGCGTTTCTATGTCTTATCGGTCATTTGTTGCGATACAGTGATAAATATACTTTGTGACACTTATAACCGATCATATTTTGTGTTTCTCTTTCTATTTCTGTGTAGAATTATTAACCGATCATTTCGGTCAAAGGTATTTTGTGGAATAATTCATTCTTAAATCGATATATATTAATCTGAAAAGTATTGCTATGTTCTTGAAAATTAATCGATTCTTTTTCTTGAGAAAGAACTTTATTATCATAGTTGTGTTTATTACTCTGATAATGTTCTTGTGTGCAAATTAACATGATATTGATCACTATAGAATAAATATTACTTATAATTTTGGAAATTTCTTAGATTTTCAATCCTTAATCCTTATAATATAATAAATGCGAAAGTGTGTCTGTCTGTTTGTTACATTTTCACGGCCGAGCTACCAAACCGATTTGGATGAAAATTGGCAGAGTTGTAGCTTGAGACATAGGATAGGTGATTTTATAAATTCAATATTTTTGACTACAGACAACAATTAAATAATTAGCAAAGAAGGGCCCATTGACTCAGATATTCGCAATGTTTACAACTTTATTTTTCTGTCCCGTGATCCTTAAGGAATGCGTAAACATATGAAATAAATTATTTTTAAAATCAACCGCCATGTGAGCCTTAAGAAAAACGTAAGCATGTGGAATAAGTTATTTTTAAAGTTAAACATCACGTGATAATAAAGAAAACCGCGATTATGTGATCTTGCTGAGAAAAGAAATAAATAATTATGGAATAATAACTGAAATTACTCAACCTGACGCTTGAATTTAATTTTTTGAGTTTGCAGTCTATTTCATTTTAGTTACTTTGATTTGTATCTTTTCCTAATCAGAGTTTACTAAACAAATTGTAGATAAATTGATGTCGGGACAGAAAACTATTGCTATATATGATATATTGATCCACAGATTGTAAGGGCTTGATAATACCGTTAAGTACAATGATGTAATTTATATAAAAGAGAATTAAATTAGATAGCAGATTTAAGTGATATTACGATAACTGGTAAAGATCTATCGAACTTTGGAATAAGTAGACGGCGAAGGATAGAGCAAGTTATTAATGTCCTAATTCAGAAACTACCCTAGGATACAAAATAATTGCAACAGCGACTATCTGAGTTCGTTCCGTGGTTGAACTCAGGACCAAAAAAACGTTTTCTATATTGTTTTGCAACGGATTTAACGTGGCGAAGGTGGTTATGTTTTTAGAATGCTCCTGGCGTTTCTTGGAAGTCTTTCCATTTCAATCTATTCAAATTAGCTTAGCTCAAATTCGCAAAGACCAAAAAATCTGCTGACGCAGTAGTGAGAGCTGTAGAATGCTATAGCATTGTAAGCTGTCGGTTTGCGACGAGTGTACAATACCCAAAAAAGAGCAGCTGAATATTTAAATCGAACTATGAAATATATTAATAACAACCAAATTATGATGGGAGGGATGGCGGTATTGATGTCAGGCAACTTTAGAAAGATTGGACCTGTAGTAAGTAGGGGATACCGGTGGATGAAATCAATGCATGTTTAAAGACGCCTCCGTTATGGGAGCTTGGCAAAAAATTTAAACTCACTATGAATATGAGAGTTCAACTGTTCAACGACACTGAATCAGGATTATTGTTTTGAAAATTGTTGGAGGTCGGTTTAAAAGATATTCAAACAGTGTTGAAAGGGGGATTTTTCAAAATTGTTCATAGAACATAGGAACTGATAAGCAAAATTTATCCTGCACTACAATATAATATGAGCAATAGAGAATGGTTGTTGAATGGGTAATTTTGGCACTTACTAATGAAAGTTTAGGTCAGAGAAATGGAAAAAAATATGTCACAAATCGAGGGAGACATTTTAGAATATCTATCTGGAGATACGGTAATGGGCAATAGCAAGTAACATCATATCCTGTAGAGTGCTTCAACTGCTTAGAATTGTCAGGGGTATATTTCGACAAGCTGAGATTAAAAGTCGGTGTGCCAATACTATTGGTAAGTAACTTCATTGTACCGAGACTGCGCAATGGCACGCGGTTACAAATTACACATTTCGGTCCATACGTCCTGCGATCTACTGTTGTGACTGGCATAGAGAGAGGAGAGAGTGTTATATAATACCAAAATATTTACCATCCCAGTTCAAAAGGTAACAGTTCCCTTTAAAATTATCGTTTGACAGGCTCAAGGCCAGACATTCAAAGATGCAGGCCTACATTTGGAAAAACCATATTTTTCGCATGTGGCGTGTTCCCGTGTGTCCAGACCACAAAACTTCTACATCCGTGCAAGAAACGTAACACAAAAAATGTAGTTTACAAAAGTGTGTTAGCATAGAATACAGATAAACAAATTCTCTAAATAAAAGAGCAGACATATACAGTACACTCCTGTTTGCCCTCTAATTATGTATTTTCTATCGTCAGAACTTCTTTAATTTCCTCTTTTAACATGTAACGAAACAATTACATTCGCGATTTAAAACAAAATTTAATAATTCAAATTCCTCACGCACGAAGTCTCGGGTAAAAGCTAGCGTTAAATAAATTTTTAATGGCAAAGGTAAATGATTATCTTGTGGAAGAGTGAAATTCTTTGCCAAATTATTTTCTTCTTATATAATTAACTTTCATTAAACCGTTAATACACGGTGTCCTACTTTTAGGACAGCTACGTTTCACTTCCGCGGCTGAACCAATTGCATTCCATTGCTTCTTTTTTGCTTTCTTTAGAAAGTCAGAAGGCATTCCCAAATTCGTAAACAATTTTCAACTGGCATATGCCAATAAATATCCAGATTTTGATTTTTTTATTTTTCCTTTGATTTATTTTTAAGGTTGTGCAATGAATTAAAAAGTTATTTTTATTTTTTCATATTTTACTATGTTTTAAAAAATATTTATTATTTAAAGAAAGGTTTTAATATTATTTACTACTGATTTTTTTAATATTTTTATCCTCAAAGAAATGAAAAAAATCAGAAATTAATTTTACTTTAAAGATTTGGCATTAACGGGTTAACTAAAAATTACAAATCACATTTGATAATGTTTTTCTGTTATTTCCTGCCAAATGAAAAGCTGTTGGTATAATGAAGGGAGTTTTCTAGTAACTGATTTGAGTTTTTATATTAGATTAGCATCCTATTTCAAAGCTATAGGAGAGCTATTTTGATATAAATTCTGACCGGTTAATCAGTGCTGAGATGACGAGGACGACAAAAGTATCGGAATAAACTTTTTAAAAATTTGGTCTTTCAGTAGAACCTCGATTTCCGGAACTCTTTTAACCGGAACCTTGTTTAATTAACATCGGTTTCCTTAAGTTTTTTTGGTAAAAAAACAATATCACTTCAAGGTCACCTTCGGCGGCAACTGTTCCTAATGTAGGCAGTGCGATATCTTATCTCTTTCTCCACCATATCTCCTTCTGTCGGAAATTTCATTCTATTGTCCCCCTTTTCTGTAACTTTCATTCGTTTTCAAGACCACCTATCTTTTGCCTTTCTATTGGCTACTTTCTGTCCGACTCAGCAGCGTTGGCTTAACCGAAATGCAGAACATACATTTATGCCAAGGAGCCCACTGAACGAAAACGCGTTTTGTGAACAGTGGAACAAAAGTTACAAATTGCGAGCAGAATTCAAGCAGGTGAGACTTTAATCAAATTGTCAAAAGAATTTGGTGTTGGAGTATCAAAAGTCGGGGATCTGAGACGTGATTCGGAAAAAAAATCAAAAAAGTTTTATTCAGTGTCCAATGAAAAATCAACTAAATTGTGGAAACTATGAAATGCGCGAATGATGAAGAACTGGACAACGCTCCTTACAAATGGTTTATTTGGAAATGGAGTGAAGGAGTGCCAATATCCGGATAATGATCCAACAAAAAGCTCTGAATTTCAATTCTAAAGTCGGAGGAAGCAAGGAATTCCAAGCTAGCAGTGGTTGGCTAGAAAAGTTCAAGAATCGCCACAGAATTCTCCAGCTGAGCATCGTAAGAGAAAAACTGTCGTCTGATATTGAAGCAGGAAAGAGCTTTATTGCCGAATTGCAGACTTGATTGTGATGGAAAAATTAACTGCAGACCAAATATACAACTGCGATGAAACTGGGCTATATTGGAGAGCACTTCTAACGAAAACCTTGACTGCGGAAAATGAAGCTGCTGCTCCAGGCCGCAAAAAGATGAAGGATCATGCGACGATTCTGGTATGTGCCATTACTTCCGGCTCACGTTGTGTAAAGCTGATTTTGATGGGAAAGAGTAAAAAACCATGTTGTTTTAAGAAACTTCAATTAGACTGTTCTTCCTGTTCACTACATGCATCAGGAAAGCACTTGTATGGATTCTAGTTTATTTTGGAATGGTTTCATGATTGCTTCTTTCCAAAAGTGAAGAAAACCCTATAGAAACTAAAACTCAAAAAAGCGGTTTTATTGATGGATAATGCTCCTGCTCACCCAGATGTTGAAACACTCAAAGTCGAAAACATCACTTGCATATTCATGTCCCCAAACAAACCGCCATTTTGAAGTAGATGGACCAGGGCATGATCGAATCTATGAAACGGCGTTATAGAAAGCAGCTCCTAAACAAATTGCTTTTTGAAGGTGATGACGATGAGGAGGAGGCTAAATGATCCATCGTTCAATTTTGGAAAGCATTAACGCTGAAAGACTGTGTCTACATAATTACCAAAGTTTGGGAGTCTATGCCAGAGCATACCTTAGAACAGTCCTGGAGAAAACATGCGCCCTATCTCCAAAATGTAGACCAAACAAATGACAGTGGCTCTGTCAGCGTGACTGAATTAAACGGACTTTTGAAACAAATTCCAAGCTGTGGAAATTGCGAAGAGGATGACGTTAGTTCGTGATTAGATTGTGATGCTGATGATGCAGGATTTAAACTGATGAGTGATGGCGAAATCATCACCCAAGTACAAAAATCCAATAGCGATGACAATGACACCGAAAGTGATGAAGATGAGGTGATCGAAACTTCTAAAATAAGCAACTCCGATGCTTTCGAATGTTTTGCTAAAGGACTAATATTGCTGGAGCAACAGATTGTCTCTTATTCTACAGAACTTACGCTACTGAAACAACTTCGGGACAGAGCGGTCAGTGATGCTTACGGCAGAGCTAAGATCCGGTTAAGCCAATGTAACGTATGTATTGTATGTCATATTGTATCATATATGTATGTATTGTAACAATTACATTGCATTTTCTGACTTGTGTGACATCTATTGAACAAATTTATTGTTTGTAATTATAGTGATATAATTTAAAAAATCACATTTAGTTATTTTGTACATGTTTAAAATCCAGTGTTAAAATTTTTGCGGTCTGTGACGTCCATTTTTAAATGCTCTGTTTTATCCGGAATTTTCGATTCGGTCCAGACCACATCAGTTAACGAGGGTTTACTGCAATTGGAAAAATAAAACGAAATATTTTCTTACTTCTCAAAGCCAGACTGCTGGTTATTTTATTTTAAAATACTACTAGCCGCTCTCGCCGAACTCCTGGCAGGTTCACGGCCAGCACCCTCTTTGCTCAGCACTGTCCCTGCCAGCCGGCTGCTTCGAGGCACTCAGCCACTACTTTTTCAGTTGTAAATACTGCATGAAGATAAGTGGAACAGACCATAAAACCATATTAGATTTCACACACACACACACACACATATTCTTAGTAGACAACAGATTCCTTTAAAATTGTAAAATCTTTCAATAAATCTCATCTAGTTGTAATGCTTTGTACAACTTTCTCACGAATTTCGGAATAAAAGTCTTCTGATCCAGAAATACAGATTGATATCGCCCTAAATAAACAGTTTCTATCACCTACAATATTAATTTTACAATATTTTTGACATGCCATTGTGATGGAACTGTTGAGATTATTGATGAAAACAAAAAGTCATCACAAAATGAAAATGTTTATTCCAGAAACAATTTCATTCTTTCATTTAACAACACTGTATTCCGTAAAAGTTTTTTTAACAACAACTAATTTTCTTGTTGCCAATCTAATAATAATAAATTTAGATAGGAAACAAAATCGTTTGCTATTGATTATAAATTAAATATTAACTAAAACAAAGATAATATTTTTTTTAGATAAATCTTAACAGGATCATATGCTATTAAAACCAAATTATGGACGAGTTTTCTGGTTCGTTTACATGCCTGTAATACATATTTCCGTTGTAATGCTAAGTGAATGGATTTTCCAAGAGAGAGTTCAACATGCAAGCAGATAAAGTTCAGTTTTTAATGTAATTAAACAAACCAGAAAATTCGTCCATAGAGATGTCCTAAAAAAATTGTCTGCTATTAAAGTTAAATTAAATTGGAATGAAATGCAACATAACTGCTTACAAATGAAAAATACAATTTTAAACTTACGAAAATAAAGCGGAACATTCTGATTCGTTAGTTATTTCAAAGAAGTGACGTAATAAATTGGCGAAATCGGTCCAGTTTTTGAGGCTCAGGAACACGGTAGTGTTTTGAAAATAAATCTCCGTTATTTCCGTATTATAAATCTCCGTTATTTTATAACATATTTAGGGCCATTTTTCACTTTAAAGTGTCCTTTTTCAGCAAGAAGTTTGTGGAATGTGTTAACTTACCCTTCGAAAACTTAAATTTTCCTAGGTTTTAACACATAAATATCTACCCAGCGAGAAAAATTATAGATTTCTTGGCTAAATAATTATTGCAGTGAATGTGCATACATGTGGCCAAGCTTTGCTGAGCAACAAGTCATTGAGAAGTATGGATATTTAGAAGTTTGTTGAAATGAAGTTAGGGCTAATGAAACTCTTGAAAAAACATTCAATTGTGTGTACAAAGAAGTTTTAAGTGCCTAATTTCCGAATGATGAAAAGCATTTTTATTTGTAAACATGTTATCATACATTTTAGCATTCAATTTTTTTAAAAAAATTTACATATATATGGTATAAAGGTAAAATTTTAATTATATAATTTGATTATTTCGTTTTTAGCAATTAAAAGTTTAGTTTTAGTTTTTTAAAAGAATTTAGTTAGAACTTCCTACTATTCAAATAATTTAAATTTACTTTTAGTAATTAATGTATTTATATTTTCCTATTACTAGCAGGCTCATTCTTGGGGAGTTGACGAGCGGAGCGAGTAGAGGGTGTAACCCCCTAGTTTATCTTTAAAGCTTTTAATGTTGAAGGCATTTAATTGCTTCTTTGAGCTTATCAATACAAACAATACATAACTCTTAAGTTTTTCCCTTTATGATATTCTCAATAGAAATATATTTATTGTATACATAATTCTGATAGTTCTGTTCAGGACTATAAACATTACTTCATTCATTCTGATCATAATTCTACTTATTCCACACATTGTGTTGACAATTCTATTCATAACTATGTGACTTTGCTTTGATTCTGTACATAATTCGCTTCTTTCTATGCATTTCTCCTGCACTTAGTTCTATTTCTTCTTTCTATAATTATGTTAATTTTTCTGATCATAAAACTATATGCTTTTCTAATTTCAATGTTATATATAACTAGTCATCTACGGCGACCACCTGGTTCGCCAATCTTATAATAATAGTAATACTATATGTTGAGTGTTAGTCACTGAAAAGTCGTCGATAGTAGAAAAATAAATTTATTTGACACTCAACATATTGTAAACAATAAAACACTAGTTGGGTAGTTTCCTTTCAACTACTTCACCGCTGGAGCGGGTGAATAACAGATAATAATTCCACAAGGGCGGATAGTTATTAGAATTACCATAGTTCCGCAGGGGCGGATTTTAGATAGTTCACAGGTTAACACTCTGCAAGGGCA
>BGPR01001082.1:146704-193784 GCA_013235015.1 Araneus ventricosus | reverse complement strand
GCTTTCATTCCGATCAAAGTTGGTAATGGTTGATTAGATGTCGGGCCAGTAGGTGGCGCTTCAATTGCGCGCTACCTAACACTATATTAAAGGGATTAATAAGTGATAATGTACACACTAAAGAAGTGATTCCTGACATGTACGTCATGAATGGGTCAGGTGGACTTTGAAGAGGTGTTAATTTGACTCCCGTTTGAGCAGTACATCCCAGGAGACTTGCCCCTCAACTTTTTTTGCGCTACAGTGCACACTATGTTCAATTTTCCAATATATACTGTTACAAACATGGAAAGTCGCTTCCCAGCAATGTGAGTCTTATGGTTGGGAAGAGAGTTTTACAGGGGTAAAACTATGAGATTACCGACAGCAACCACGTCTGGACCCCTGATCTTGGCAACAAACTTGGCGACCGTCTTGGCGCAAGCCTCCCTTTCTTCAGTTGTCTCATTAGCTCTGGACGCAGCCCTTCTGTGGCGGTCTTCTTCGAGAGGGTCTCTCTGCACTTCAGGTGTTTCTATATCCCTAGACGCAGACATTCCGAGGCGACTTTGTTCGACGTGAGCATCATACTGTTCTGGAGTTTCACACGCCCGCATTACTTTTCCTCTTCTAGTTTTCGGATGTACTTGTCCGTTAACTGTCTTTCGAATGCTTAGCTATTCGCTTCTTATTGCTCAGCTATTAGCAACGGTCTATCTCTCTTCCAAGTGCTTCACCCTAGCAGGGGAGAGGATAGTTGTGTGGGACAGACAAAAGCAAGACAAAAAATTTTGGAGCGCCTAGCCCCCGTAGGGGCTTATCTCCATTCTTGCAAGAACTGGAGTGAGCATGGCTTTTTGTAAGATGACATGGACTTAGCTAAAGCATAGTCTGATGGAACATCATCTCAGAACAGAGAGAAATGAGCGACGTCAGTCTGGTGTGGGATCAAGCGGTCAACTGGGCTGTAGGTAGGAGGAGTTCGCTTATATGGCTAGATGAGCAGCCAATCAGAGCGCATCACAAGTGGTGGGTGGAGACATGGTCAGTTGAAGGAGGCTAGGAAAGGATGAGAAGTACTTTTTATTCGATTAATTTAATAAGTAAATTAAGTCTTTCGAATTTGTCTTTGGATTTATTTAGAAGTTTACTGATTTCTAAAAGGAGGGGAGGAGACACAGGGAGATAGCGAAATGAATAGCAGATAGTATCTCAAATAATCTTGAGTATCAGTAACAAAAGAATGCAGGGAAGATAGAAATACGCCTTTCCCAACTGAGTGACCTCGCGTACGTCTATCCACCCCAATTCCCGTCTTGACCCCATCGGAGGAGAATGGACCTTATGCATGTGACGTCACATCTTCCGACACGTGACCTGCCGGAGGCAGCCATTGGTCAGTCTTAAACAGCTGACTCAGAACTGCTTTTATTTCTGAGTCGCTTATAGGCCGATCGTTTTGTTTATTCCTCCACAGCTGTTTTTTTATACTCTCGAACCCAAAGGGTGCATAAGGTCCATTGCTAGCGAAAGACTTTCGTTTATTTGAGAGCAGTAAACAATGTTTTTAAAAACTAGTTAAAACTCGTCTAAATATTCTACAGCATGTAAACTAACAAAATTAGAAAGATAAATTTTCGCATTTTAAGGTGGTGTAAAAATCGTTCTCGTGCAATAAATTCTACGAACGTTTTTGACAAAAAAATCTATGCAAAAGCCTCACATTTTCGTTTAATTTCTAATTAACTTAGAATTTATTTAATTTTTCCCTTTACAAAGTGGACAGTTATTTTCCCCTTGTTTTGAAGAGTATGCGTGACAAATTTCAACAAGATTGAACAAAAACTGTAGATTTATAAAAGGAACAAACAGACACACACTCTATATATATTGATTCTAATCATTGGTCTAAATATTTCGAATCACAATTCGATGCATAATTCTAATCATTTCATATAATTCTGCATGTTTAGTATAATTCTACATACTATTATAAATATTACATACATCATCTACGCATTTTAATTTCGAGAACTTTTTAAAAACGCTGCTTTAATAAAAAAAATCATAATTACGATAATAACAAGATCTATATGATCTAAATTATTTGAGTTTTATTGTAGAAATCCAATTAATTTATCCCACATTCCCTAACTGGAACCACATACTTTAGAACTTGAAATATCATTTGTAAGATAAATTTAATATTCAGTATTTTAATTTAAATGGAATCTCTCTTTACATAAAAATAAAGATACTAATTCTGTGTAATAAAAATAACGCTTTTCTGATGGTAATTACAGAAATCCTTTATTATAATTACCAAAGGTATATGGTTGTCATTTCGGTTAGAACTCTGGTAATTAATGAGGTGTTTTATCATAAAGAATTCAATGAAATGAAGTTAAACTTAATGCGATGATAAAAACGAATGTTCACTTAAGTAAATTGTTTCAGGCCGTCTGAAGAGCCGACATAAGGGAAATCATTGTTAAAAATGGTAAAGTACTTTATTCCGAAATGGAAGCTTAATGAGATTCTAAAATTTTTATATGCGCCATTTCTAAACTTTTGTTTTGAAAGATTCTTTGAGTTCATTTCCTTTCTCGTTATCTAAACTCTTTATGGTGCTTGAAAAGAATAATTGGATTTCTTGTGAATCGTCATAAAAAAAGATTTTCTGTTCAAAACTATGCAGTCTATCTTTAAAAAAAAGAGCAGAAATTGTGGATGTCCGTTATAATGTGTTAAGGACAATTCTTCGTGATATGTAATGGATAAAAGTAATTTTATCCCTCTTTAATATCAAATGGTATTCAAGGAATGTTTTCATTTTTTTGTAATTTGAAAACTGGATTTCTACTAAATAGTAGTGGCATTTTTTGTAGACTGTTGTCATTCCAATTTGATTTATTTGCTGATTTTTTTAAAATTATAAGCGTTTTGTCTCGATGAACAAAATTATGTTGATGATAATAAAAATAATATAATAATTATATATAGTGATAATGATGATAAAACATGGGTGAATGCAGAGTAAAATATAACAGAAGATAGCTAACTATAATAGGAAAACGATAAGTGAATTCAAAATAGAAAAAGAAAGATGACAAGATAAAGCATTATGAAATTAAATTGCTTTATTTCTTATAACTGTTCCAATATAGATAATACTTGTTAAGTGTGGTGTTGATTAATTTAGGTTATTACTATGTTACTAGTAATTAATATACAAGATCAATAGTTCAAATTTAGATACTGCTACCAACAATAACCATTACTTATAAAAGTAATTGATCATTTCTTCAAACTAGAATATAAATCTTGTTAAGATTTTTAGTACATGCGCTGTGTGTTTTTAAAACACCCAGGTTCAATTTTAGAGTAAAAAGGTAATACCAGATTCATGGACACACATTTCAAAACTTAGCATGTATTAAAAAATGACATACACATATTTAAGTTTTCGAA
This sequence comes from Araneus ventricosus, assembly GCA_013235015.1. Taxonomy (NCBI): domain Eukaryota; kingdom Metazoa; phylum Arthropoda; class Arachnida; order Araneae; family Araneidae; genus Araneus; species Araneus ventricosus. Next base: position 190,334 of record BGPR01001082.1, on the reverse strand, counting down.
GTCTAAACGTTTATTAATCATTTCGTAATTTATAATTTCAAGTCTAGCAATGAAATATTATATGTAATGCAGCATTAAGAAATTTTATATTTAAATTTTGAAATGAAATCCACAGTTTAAAATTATAGTAATATTAAATGTCTATATTTAAATTATTAAATTTCATCAAAACGGGAACTAGAAACAAAAAGAAAAAGAATACACATGCAATTTAGCTGGGCAGTTTTTTATGTTGGCATGGGTTTCTGGCTCTTTACTGGCGTGGAAGTTTTAGTTCTAACAGTAGGCTGTATTGCCCATTTTCCCAATTATGGCAGACTCTTCTGAAGACGATGTTGCCGTGCCGCCAATATGACACTGTACAGATAAATATGAAGCCCTTTTGCCCCTCAGCAAGCCAGTCCGTTGATGACACAGGAAAATTAAGGATTTCTATCCTGCAGGAGTCTAGATGTTACAGGGGCAGCAAAAGTAATGCAACAGCGCCGCCAAAATGACGCTGTTCGAATTAGTACAGCACTGATCATGATGCCTGGCTAGTTTTCCATGAACAAGTCTCTAGGCACTGGCAAAATTATCATATCTTCATGCGAACATATTACTTCGGAGACCGCAAGGGCGATGTAGCAGCACCACCAAAATGACGCTGTTCGTAATACTATTCGGAATGTTCATGTATCTGGGTCGTTATTCTACCAGCATGTCTTTTAGACAACCCAAACCAAAAATGGCATCCTCCTGCAGCGTTCTTATAACAGCCATTTCAATTACTGCTTGTGCGTCAGGATACCTCAATTTTGCCGCATTCCATTATTTTCAGTTCAACGCACTGCGTCACATCTTTCCCATCACTCAGTCTTCTAAAACCAAAGAATGTCTCTCTCCAAACACTTTCAGAGTCGCATCTCGAAAGTTAAAATTCAATCACAGCCATCTTCTTTCCTAGTAGTACAACTTCACTCGCAGCAGCCTTTCTCTCCATGAAAACTCCATGTTTCCAAAAACCACCATTTCTAATTCCCTCGTTTTAGTCCAAACCTCTCCTTTTACACTCGAAGATCCCGCCTTTCCAAGACACCAGAAAAATCGACAAGTCCCATGCCAACATCATGGCATGGGACTTGTCGATTCATCATCACCGGATTACCGAATACACACTTTTCAGTTGTTTGCGGACAGATAAAAGAGTGTAAAATGTGTTTTCAGGCTTAAACCACAGGTCTCATGCGTCAAAAGCATTTTTGAGTGTCAGCTCCATTATCAAGCACCGCTGAAAGCTTTCAAGGCGATCTTCATGTGTTTATGGTCTTTTTCTATAACAGCATTTCATCTTTGAACCGGCTTTTTCTCATCAATGCAGAACGAGATTTGTTACGACAAAAGAATTTATAAAACTTCTTATAACTTTTTGACAATATGAAAAACAGTTCATCGTCCCTCACCTTCAACTTCCAACCATATACAAACTGTATGGCTCGTTGCGAGAGTTTTACAGTTAAATTATTTTGCTGTAGATTCACTTTCAACAAATACATCTCCGTAACAATGAAACACGTGTTTATTTGGATGCTTTTTCAAATGCAGTATGATGCGCCATTGCAATACACTATACATGACTTTTCACACCTGTCGGGGACTGCTTTTCTGAACATACAAATCCGTACCGCAGAGGTAAACTACCGTAAGTGTAATGTTGCTGAGTTTGATGCTATTTATACTAAAAATCGATAGTTTTTGAGTTATAAGCAAAAACTGGCAAAAAACCCTATTTTTTCATGTTTTTTGGCTTTAACTAAAAATTAAACAAATGTTTTGATGGCAAACCTCAGATTCGTAATCAACACGCTCAGAAACATAAAAGAGCCAAAAATTACAACTTCTCCAGAATTTGATTTAAAAACTTCCTAATGACTGGATACTGAGAGAAAGCGAAAAATATCCAAATGAGAAAGGCAAATGCAAAGTCGCGCCAAACGAGAGCTGTAAAACTCGCAGCTCGAGTGCTTGTAAATTAAATCGGAGAAAGGGTTGCTTTTCCCTTCCGACTGAGCACTCGGCGTTGCTCAGTGCGCGAATTTTGATCCTTAAGTGGGTCAAAACTGTGGGTATCTCAGGTCTGTCTCTCTCTCTCTCTTAATCTTTGAATGATTTTCGGTCCTTCCTTTTCCGTTTTTTGTAAATTTTTTGCCAATTTCGTTGATCATTGAACTCTCAAAATGGAAAAGTAAGCCAATAGGAATAAAAATGGAAATACAAGATTTTAAAATAATTTCGGGGGTACCGTAGCTCTGCATCCCTAATAGACCAACCACCACTAAACCCAGCATTAATCATCACATTTTTTGCTCTGAAGACTAGTAGGTTAACCGTATAGCAATAAGTATTGTCTTCTCTTCTGTTCTCCCGCCTTATCATTTGCATTTTATGGCAATTTCAAATGGTCTGGCATACCCCTAATAGCATAAGATGCTGTAATAAATATTTGCGATATGTTCACGATATTGTACGGCATTCAAAATACCAGAAAACGTTGCGGAGATATCGTGCAATATCTTGTGCTTAAAGGGACAGCTTCCTTTCTGGCTTCTTCTGTTCTGTTTAAATCTTCTATATTAGAATGCATTTTAAATAATTACTCTGAGTAATGAGTTAATAGCACTTTTGTGTAAGAATATGTATTCCCAAATTCAAGAAACGGAGAAATAATAACACCTTATTAGCAAAATAAAATTAGAGTTTATTTTAATTATGTTCTAAGTTTTAGTTTTTAACTTAAAATTCATCATTATAAATATCATGGAATCTTGAAATCATTTTATCCATGGAACATACATTAAAATAAATTGATCGCTTTTTTGATAAATTACTTTTGAAAAAATTAAAGTAGCGTATTGGCATCGAGAACACACAAGTGCACAAAATTTCAAAACTAGCACAAATGGAAGGGAATGATAAGCAAGTTACTGAATTCTAATCCTTATAAGCAGGAAACAAGTCAATATAAATAAGAATATGCAATAAAGTATATTTAATTTGTGCAACAAAATGTTTTGGCTTGTTGCTTTGAACTATGAGGAACTGGATTCAAGCGCATGCGAACAAAAAGTAATAAGAAAAAGCAACAAAAATATAAGTTAATAGTAGAGAAATACGTTACTTTATTCCACAAGAAGAATACTGATTGGAAATTAATTGTAAATTAATAAAAATTGTTCGAAAAATATTGATCGTTTTGCGACAATATTATTGTCCATCATTGAGCTTTATTTATAGTTGAAATGATGTATTTTTCTATAATATTTTATGATATTTTTTTGGGGGGGGTATATTTTTTATGCCAAGTCTGAGTCTTGTTAAATCCATTTAAAATATCTAAAGATATACGCCGAGTAAGAAAAGTGAAATCTAACGTATAAATTTTGAAATTTCCCTTTCTTACAAAAAAAGGATCAAGAAATACTTCAACCTGCAGAAAAAAACTTCCCTTTATGCGTCCAATCAAATATCTGATTTCTGAAGCACTTTTCTAATAGAAAATATTAAATAAAAGTGTTTGAAATATACTTCAGAACGCCATTATATCTCGTTTAAAATGCGTATAAGACAACGTTGAGACTACGCAGAACTCTTGTTCTTATTTTTATGGTGCAGCTAGTTTCGAAGCAAAATGGATTAACGTCTTATTGAATATTCGATTAGAAAATGGAAGTTCTTATTTTATTTCTGTTCCCGTATTTCATTTTTACAGGAAGGAAATCACTGCCGAGTGTTTCACGGGCAAATAAGCCTAATCGCATTCGTCTTTCGGTTTGATTTTACAAACTTAGTTTGGAATAAGTTCGGTGAAAGCGAAGGATTGTATGAAGAAGAATAAAAATTTAGAATGTGTCAGGATGTCGACAATGACATTAAGAGATTCGAATCTGATCTTGAGATTTAAGTAATTCAATTTTTGTTTACTGATCACTCAGCATCCAGGCTTTTTCCTAAATATATAACTTTCCTGAAAGAAAGATGTATATATATATATATATATATATATATCTTTCCGAAAAGATATATATTTAGGAAAAAGCCTGAATGCTAAGTGATCAGTAAGCAAAAGATAACAGTAAGGCATTTTAAGTATTACTATATGTTTATGCAATACTAAATATATATATATATATATATATATATATATATATATATATATATATATATATATATATATACTACTTCTATATATATATATATATATATAAAGTCATGAAAATCAATCAATGTTAAATTTAAATGGATAAACAAAAACTGCAGTTTATCGGTAAAAGCGTATAGATGCTCATAGGGGTAAATAAGTGAAATCTATATGAACCGATAAAAATATTTATTATATATTATATTTTTACATAAATATTTTATTTTATATTATCTTCCCCCTTTTGTTTATTTTCTCCCTATAAGAACTATCGGCATTTTCCTTCCGCGGATTTTTTTCTTTTACATTTTGTGAATTATGAATGTTTATGCTGATTATGTTGCTTTTACAATTCTGTTTTGATTGTTTCTTATATATATATATAGCAGTACTTAGAAACATATTTTATTGACTCGAGATGGTGAAAGTAATATAAAATGTCTAATTTAGAGACAGGATGCATCTTTATATAAATTAGGAAAATATTTGTGATAAACTATATTTCAGCTAAACGCCTTACATGAATCGTTTATTCTTATTCTATCTTATAATCATTCTGTCAAAAACCAAAACGAAGATGTAAATTAAACAAAGCAATCTAACGTATCTTCTTATTCTGAAAAGTTACAAAACTCTCACTGAAATACAAAAATAATACTGTTTTTTGCTTTTTGTTAACCCTTCATCTACTGACGGTACTTTAAAGTACTGCTTTAATCACGTTCATACCTTCGCAATATGGCCGTTTTTCCTGACAGTATTCACAAGGACAAGGAGAATGGAGTTTCAATAACAAGCAGTAAATGGCAGCTGAAGGCAGAAAGTAAAATTTTTCAATTATTAATTAAATTAATTAAGTAATTTTAATTAATTAAAAAAGTGCTTTCTTCATTCCCAGGGTTATTCTACATACCAAAATTATCTAACGATTAAAAAACAAAATTAAAAAGTTGCTAGTAGGTAAATTCAGTAAATAAAGGGTTAAAGAAGGTTGCCATGACATTTGCATGTGTTAAACATTTTTATAGTCTATATGAATATAATTTTTATTTTCCTTTATAAATATATTATTATAAATTTAATTTTTTTCCTTATAAATATAATATTTATAATATTTTATTATTGGTATTTTATATATGGAAGCAGATTCGAAAGAAGAAATTCGGCTAATGTTATTGTTTTATTGGCACATTATTAAATATTACACAGAATTTCTCCTGGATAAATGATATACGAGTACATATTAAAAATAATTTAATTAATATGCCTTGCTTGTGCAAATAAAACTAAACAGAACTCCTGTTTCATCCTTTTATTTTATATCGCATAGTAATCGCAAGTAATTTATGTGTTTTCTTACATATATCATTTTTTATATATTATTCTTATCAATAAAATTATACATTGATCTTTAATGTTTATAATCATTGGTGCTTTAAAACTGGAAATCGCATTTGATATTTTATATCGTGTGTCATTCTTTATCGGAAGAAACATCTCTCAGAGTCGCGAAATTTAAACTTATATTTTGTCTAAGTCCGTATAAATTATACTTCCCATCAAATTCATCCTTTATAATAAGATGCTTTACTCCTTCAGATTTAATCAGCCACCACTTTAAGATCTTGAGAGGTTTTAACAACATAGGGTGACTTTAACATCTGAAGAACCTTGTATATGACGCGGAAGAAAAACAATCGAAAATCAATCTATTTATTTTTCTGTTTTTCCCTTCTTTTATTTGATGGTGTTTTGTTTATATTTTGAGGCTTTTTGATTGTAAACATGGAATGCGAATATGAGTAGAATTTTGCAATGAATGAACCCGTGAATTATATATAGAAGTTTTTAATAGTTTTACCTGAAGTACTGAGAGCTCAAATTACATTGAATTTACGTTGGATTCTGGCATGTCTACAGGAAAAATATGTATCAAAGGAAATGTATATAAACGAATTATATATAAAGATTCATATAACAACACAGTAGTTTCAAAAGATGAAGTATTTTTAATCAACCTTTTAATGCATGGCGTCCTAAAATGAGGACAGTTACATTTTCATTTCCGAGGCTGAAATGATCGTATTTCATTAGTTTATTATTTTTTGTTTCCTCCTTTTTCTAACATGTTAATATGTTGTTAAAGTGCTAGTCAATTTTCAACAGGCATATATCAACACCAAATAGCCACATTTTGAAGTCAAAGCGTCATCATTCGTTTTTTCTTTGATTTAGTTTTTAGATAATGCATGGAATTAGAAATATTTGCTGTATCTAAAAAATAATCTGTATAGTATATAAAAGAGAAAGGGACTCACTGACTCATAACCAAATCTCCCTCACCACTGGGACTAAAAATTCGAAATTTGGCAGGTGGTTGCCTTTTGGGTAGTAGGTACTCACTAAGAAAGGATTTTTCAAAATTTTAATTAATTCAAAATTATCTTAAATTTATATGTTTTTCCACAATAACTACGAAGCATATTATCGTACAAAAACAATTTTAACATCATCATAAAGTTTTAAAAATTAGCTTTTCAATGATACCGATCTTAATTCCAAGCGGCATTTTGATCAATTTTAATTTATTTTTCAAAACTTTTTCAAACATGATTTGTAACAATCTTTTTACTGTTGTAAATAAAATTCAAACCAATCTCATTATTTCAACAAATCTTTTATTCTCGCGCTTTGGCAATTATTACGGTTGTGATAGTATAACGTGTTTTCTTGGGAAATTAGCTCCAAAAGAGAATATTCACTTTAGTGTTAATTGCATTGCTGAAATTTTTGATCTCACCTGCTTCAAAGTAATATTTTGTGTAACAAAATTTCTTGTATATTAAACGTGGCTACATATATTTTATTTGAGGGTTTTCTTTTTGTGTGTTGTCTATGTGTGTGTGTGTGAGTGTGAGGTAGACTAAAATTATTTTCTTTTTTTCTTCAAGCATTACTTGTCATTTTAAAATTATGAGGCATGAAAACGCTTTTAAATTTTTGAATATTGCATAAAACGCAAGTTATTATTCAAATTTTGGTTAAGCTTCAGAGCACAGTACTGCCGTCAAACTTAAATTTTCTGAAATGATAACTCATCAAATTTGGTATTAAATTCATCGCAGTTCAGAAAAAATGGTAGGAAGCCTGCTTAACAGTATCTCGCTTATCTAGTAAAATTAAGAACTAAATTAGTAAATAAATTTAGTTAATAAATTAGTAAACTAATTTAGTAAAACTTAATTTAATAAATTTCACGTATATTTAATTCCATGCGACATTCTGTTTAATTCTGAAAGAGTTTTCAACTGTGCTCCAGAGTCAATTCACCTGCAGACAGGCGGGAAAACCAAGAATGCTGTATATAAAGAATTGCTTTTACATTAAGATCTTGAAGACTGGAAATACAAAAGGTCCCAATAATTATACTACGGGAACGAAGTCGCGGGCACCAACTAGTATTTGTCTACAACAAAGTTTTCTTAATGATTTTCTACCGATTTTTCGGTTATTTTTCTAAAAAAGTTTTTAAAAAATTCTGAATTTAATTTTACTTTACAGTTATCTTAATATTGGTGTATAAGCATAATTTAATAATTTTTTTCTGAAATGTATGCTTTAAATTAATTTCGGGTTTTAAGGGTTAAAAAATTAAAAAGAACTTTATTCAATCCACAACTTTGCAATAGTAGTAAGGAAAATAATTCATAGATTCAAAATTGAATGCAAGTATAACTTGAATAAAACTTATGTTGGATGGTGAGAAATAAATGAGTATAGAAATCGAGTTAATTTTTTCAATTGAATTTTATTGAAATTTCTATTCTGAAATGAATCAAATTCCGAAAGCACTTTAACTTAATTTTTCAGAAAAAAATATCCTTTCAAAATATAAAATTAGAACAGAATGGTTTAAGATTGCTATAACTGACTGCTTAAGCTTAAGAATTCTCACTTTTTAAATCTTAGCAAATGTGTGAAAGGATGGTACAGAAACTCCAAATTCTATTTCAAAAAAGCTACACATTTATTACAGGCGAATTTAAATTACAATTATTTCTCAAGATAATAATGAAGTCTCGTACCTTAAGAAGGCTATACATAAACGAAATTTTCGATTAAATCAGAACTCTTCGTTAAACTTTAAGATAAATGAAGATTTATGAAAGCTACGGACGAGCTTAGCGGTAGATAATAATGGTATGACAAACTCATTATAAACTCTAGTAAACACCATCAAAGCATGTTTATCATTTAAACTGCATTGGGTGGAACATAAATTTAATAATTTTGTAGTAGTATACTGTTCAATGTATTAGATGCCTTCAGAAAATTATTTACTTAATACTGAATTTCTAATGAATTTTCGAGGGTGATTCTCGTTCCGAAGGCTGGAATTTTTCACTTTCTCAAATACGGAATTTCTGAAATGACCATAAATTAAATGTGATATATTTTGATGAAATGTAGAGCATTTATCAAAATACTTGAATTCTGATAGCCTGAATCTTGTGTAAAATGTGAAATATTGTTTTTATTTTCATAGAACAAAAATGTGTCTTATTCCTTCGGACAGAAAGCCCCTTCAAATATTTTTTTGTAAAGATTTAGTGATAATTTGTTGAATAATTGGGAAGCTTACCAAAATTCTTTATAATCTAATATTTTGAGGGTTATGTGCAGAACAATTGTTTGTCTCAAATTGTCTTTGAAATTATAATAAACTTTAAATTGTCAGCAAAGACGAATATAATTCGACCTCTAAAATTAGATATTTTGCGAAAACATCTATAAAAAATTTCGGTAATCTGCAAATACATGTCATTTCTTCCGAAAATAATATTTTTTCAGAAGAATTTCCTTTATTTCTGACTGGTTGCCTTTTTTGTCCTTTCCTTTTGTTGACTGGGTTTTACTGATCGTTTATCATTTGCACTAAAAATTCATTATTTGTTGTTTGTATAGTCATTATTTGTGTAGTTTGCGAAAATAAAGGCTAAAAATGATTCCATTTTTCAGTTGACAGATTATGGTCCGGTTTAATAATTTTAACACGATGAATGATAAAAAAAAATGCTCGATAGCTTAATATTTTGAAAAAGAACACGAGAGGGGAGTAGAAAATATTCTATTGCCCACTTGAAAGCACATTTTCAAATGTACACAAATAGAAACATGACTTTAATCTATTCTAAACTAAAATGTTTCGAGAAATTCTAGATATTTCCGTAGATATATTTTATAAGAGTTTTGCAGATATCTTTCTTTTTTTTCATTTGCCTTAGTTCAAACTATATAAAAAATGTCCAAAGTTTAGATCCCTCTTTAAAACCATACTATAACACTCATGTTCAAAAACGTATGTTGAATTTTCTTCTACTGCATCTGCTTATTAATTCACCTCGTTATTTTCTATGGGTTTCCTTCACAAGTCGGTATAACTGTTATTTAACTTCTTGGCAAAGCAGTGAAGTCTACGACTAATATTTTTAACTCTCCTATACCTTTCAGCGACATAAAATATCAAGTTAAATACATTCTTCAATTAAAATAACAAATTCAGTAAGACCTTAATGATGCAAATAAACTTCAATAAATTAAACTTCTTATTGACTATTGGAACTTCTTATTGACTATTGGAACTTCTTATTGACTATTGGAACTTTTTATTGACTATTGGTACTTCTTATTGACTATTGGAACTTCTTATTGACTATTGGTCTAATTTATTCAACAGAAGCCACAACGCAGTTTTTACGCGTTTCAAATTCGTCCTCTCTCAATTTACACATAAACATTTGTTGAGATATTCAACCTTTTGTTTTGTTGAGATATGCTTTTTTTGTTTGAAATGTTCTTTGTTCTCTTTGCTATTGCTCAATGTCGGCCATGCATATTCTGATGCAAAACTAACATTTCAGTCTTCAATACAATCTCTGCTTTTTATATCACTGTATCATCCTTAAAGCCATATTTCATAAAATATGCATCTTTATACATTTATAAAAATCATGAGTTTTTAGTATTTTATCTGAATTTTTTAAACAAGTTTAAAAATCGTATTTTTATAGCGATTTTTTTTACAAAATATAACGTGATAAATCATGACACATGATACAATTTTTTAATTAAATTTTAAATTAAATTAATTTTTAATTAAAAATAAAAACTAATTATAATAGTTAATTCCATTAAAGAGATAATTTTCACATATATTAACTCTGCAAATTTCAAACCATTCATTTTTATTTATTAAATCAATATTAAGGTATAAATCATATACATTTGAGCAGGCTTCAATTAATTTATTATGTGGGAGGCTAGTAAAAACATTTTCGAAAGCAAATGTATTAATATTAAATATTTTATTTTCTTTTAAAAAAATTCAAAATTTTAGCGTTACTATCAATAATGAAGTTCTCTTCTTCTTTGATTTTATTAAGAATAATTTTTAGAATTTTAAAGAAAAGTTTACCAAAATGATAATTGTAGCTGCCAGTGCTACGAGTAACAAATCTGAATTTTAATGGATTTCTATGAAATTTAATAGTAGGGAAAAGGTAAGGATAATTTAAATTACTGATTTTATAATTTAATAAATCAAAGAAGATTTTAGTCTGCACCATATAAGCAGCATAATTAGAAAAGATTTTGCACCCTTAACCTCCATCAAAACAAATCAAATCAAATCTTAACTCATCATACTGCAGTTGGTGTATCGTAAGAATAGAAATTTGAGTATTTAAGAGAAAATAATAACGAAAAAAGAAACGTAATACTGGCTGGTGTAAAATCTAGGTTACTAGATTATTTTAAACTAAATCAGATATCGATTTGGTGAGTGTTTTAAGCTTGAAGTTAACCTTATCCTAAAAGCTCAAAAATCTAACATAATGTATTATCCGTTCTAGAGGGGTGATTTATTATATCATTATCCCCTCGTCCCTCACTTATTTGAAGTGAATACCGTTTCCCCTATCTCATTCTACTCATGGATTTTTTCTCTCTCCTGGGTGATATCAGTGAAATGTATCAGAGTTGTGTCATGAATTTTGTTTAACCCGCAGTTGGGTTAGAAAGTCGTTCATCAAATCATAAATGGACCCTTATAATTTTTAACACTAAACGATAATAAAAAACTCTGAACAAATACTGAGTATCGAATCAAAATCAGTGACAACTATCCATCAAAAGCTTGGATATCGTTAATCGATCAAATTACTATCAAATTTCGTCGCTAAGACCAGGACTTTCGAAGTTATATTTTGCCAAATGGGAAATATCTGAACATAATTAAAGATACTTGATAAAGCTAGATATAAAGCCGAGACCTCCTTGCGAAATATACTTACAGAATATTTCTCATGATGCGTTAAACTTCGTAGTACAGCGCAAATTATCGAATATACTGTTTGGACCTCGCTTCGTTTTCTGATTGGATCCAGAATTTAATGCAATCGACAAATTTGGTGTCAATATCACATACTAACGAGCTCAACTTTAACAGTTGTAACGTTCACTTTCACGCATAGAGATAGACCCTTTACTGGATTTGATCCATAATTTGATACCCATCTACAGTTATGGTGATAAAGCTATTTCCCAAGTTTCTTTCATAATACTCCGTTCATTTTTTGAGTTATATTGCTCACAAGTACACTGGCGTACAAGCAAGCGTACTTCCATTTTACGGATTTTATCTAACATCGATACAGATATTCAATATCGGTGTCAAGACAGCATGCTTAGTTTCATTCGTATAGTTCGTTAAAGGTTTGAGTTATCGTGCTGAGAGGCAGTCAGAATAACAAATATAAGTTTCATTCTTTACATTTTTACTCAAGATGTCTAAATTTTCGATTCATTGAAATCTCGAGAACTAATTTGTTCGACAATTATAAAATTTCATGTGATAAAAACATAATTAGTTACAGCTATAAAACTCAGTATTTCATGGGGCTGTAAGTACTTCTTTTAAACCTCTCACACCCAGCGAGGCGGTCCCGGGCAGTCTAAAAAAGCGAGGCAGGCCGGTTTGAGGCTGTTAGCTTCCTTTGAGGGGAAGTGAGGTTCTGAGATTGCTTAGGAGATAAGCGCGATAGGGGGTCCAATCTTCCTTCCAAACCACAGCCCATTTCCGTGCGCCTTAAGGGAAGGTTATATCAGGGGGATGGTTGTGGGGTGAATCACCACCTAGGTTTGGAGAGTCCAATTAATGTCGCTTCCTCCTAAAAACTCCCGGTTTTAAAGGAGCTAAAAGGAAAGAGTCGCCTCGGGATTAAAGAGTTAATTTCAATGAAATTGATGCGGCGAAACGTTTTAATATATGTAAGAAATGATGAATTCTAAAAATTCATTTAAAAGTTATTCGAGTCTGGATCACATAGACCATTAGAATTCAGTAAATGGTCTCAACTTCATAATATGTTAAAAGAAACTGTTTTTCCATATATAACATGAAACATATTATGGATGCTGGATTATTAAAAAGTTTACATCCATATACTCATGAAAATTGACCAAACACTTTAGGTATAAGAATTCAAGAACATTTATTGAAACATTAAGGAAGTGCTAGTGAAATATTAATTAAACACAAAAAAAGATAAAATTCAGTTAACTAGGGCATGACCCGACATGACTAGTCCGCAGTCTTATGCATCTCTTGCGAATTGCATCGCATCGATCCTTTATTTATTGAAGTAGTTCCAAGCGTGGCGCCATCTGGCGGAATTCAGGATCGCCACAATATCAATTGTTCAAGAGTGATTTGCCAAAATCGAAATAGAAATATGAATTGGTATTTTCAGCGCATTCAAATGAATTTCTTAGAATTAAGGTATTAAGAATTTTTAATTTTTAACCTCAGGAAATCGAAAATAGCTGAGAAAAACGGATCTTTGGCATATATAATATACCAGTATATAAGAAGCCATCCCTTGCCAAATGCAGGCGGACAAAATCATAAATGAAATTATTTAAAAAGTAATTAGCTGAAAAATGCTGGTAGTTAGATTTACAATATCATGCGTGACTCACATATTCCATTATGAAATTTCATCTCAACATCCATTTTTCTTTTCGCTTTTTTATGTTGACAGAGTATTTTCCAAAAGGAAAACTCATCTCATAATAAGAAGAGGATGGGAAAATACAAACTATGAAAAAATGTCTTTCAAGGATATAAAATAGGAATATTAAATATAGGAATGGAAATTTGAAAACTTTTCGAGTGTTGGGAGAAAGCATGAAAATGAACAAAGAGGTATACAATAAGAGGCCTGGAAATATTAAAATTTCTAGGAAGCGTTTGAAAGTTTATTATTGGCTGGATATTCATATTTGCTACGAATGTTTCTTTGTATTATCCATCTCTTTTTCGTTTAGAAGTTTTAATATTTAAAATATGAGGAAGTCAGAAAATTTTAATCATATGCGTGAGAATGTTTTGAAAGTAATATTTAATCTCTATCTCTACTAATAATAAATTAGAGAGTGTGTGTTTTGCACTCTGCACGGAAGACCGCTGGGTGAAAGTTCGCGAGTTACGAAATTTGGCACAAATTTGCTTTGGAGGATAGGAACGTGCACCTAGGAGAGATTCTTTCGAAATTTGAAGTAGAATTTTAGCTATTAAAATTTAAATAAATTTATTACTATTTCTGGCGATAATTTTTGAAATATTATTGCGCAAAAGTAATTTTACATCACCTTAAAATTCAAAACATTATCTTTCCAATGATATTGTAATTGTTATCCGATATTTTCCCGAATTTTATAAATTCTTAAAAATATTTTTTATGTATAACTAGCCGCGGGGTATATAATATCAAATGAATCTCTTATTCATAATTTGATATCCAGGATTCCTTTTAAAAAGTAATTTTTAATTTTAAATTGCGGTACACATTTAACCGCATTATTTTCGTAGCCGACTTTAATTTCTTATTCCTTGTGTAAAATACGCATCTGATTTCAACATTAAAATGGCGTGACATATTTTACGTCCTAAAACATACTATTAAGGCTTAAAACATGTTGATAAAAAGAATTAAAACATAGCAACCATAATCGTCCAGTTCAATGAATTTACTATATATTTGACTTACCTTTTCTAAGCATTATTTTTTTTGTCAAATCTGTAAATAAAGTTTTCTAAGCTACTAAGTAAATTAGCAAGTAATCCGGTAAGCGCAAAGATTATGGTTGTTAATCTTTAATTCTTATTATCAGCAAGTTTTAACTCAAGTAACATGCTGTTCTGCGTGAAATCGCTTCGTAATTTTAATGTTGAAATCAAATGCATATTTTGCAAAAGGAATAAGAAAATGAAGTTGGCGCCAACAACATGTGGTTAGATGCTGCACGGTCGGAAATTTTAATAGTTTTATAGTAAACTAAAATTATTTGCATTTATTTTGTTAGAAAGATTTAGTTGCAGTTAAAATGAATTAGTTGTTCAGTGTTATTATTAAAAATTTAAGAAATTATTTGCTGAAAGAATATCTTCGATCTAGAAAAATTAAAATATTAGATTCTATATTGCAATGAAAAAAGAAACTTCAAGAACATCAGAATTTAGATAATAATATTCTGATTCAACAGTCTACATTGTTCGGATATTTTAAAAGTATATCTGTCACAAGATTTAAATTATTTAATATTCGAGCTATGATAATAAACAAATCTATTGAAATGATGGTTTGCAATCAAATTTCTTGACATTAAAATTTTCAAAAATATGGTAAATAACTTTTAATTATCAAATTTATTACCTGGCCATTTCCGATCTAGACTCTAATTATTATAACGAAATTTATTATCACAAATAGTGTGGAGACAACGATTTATGATTTGAATCAGCTCACAGATCAGTTAATCGAATCTTGAAATTCATCATTTCGCTGGACTGAATTCGTTATCTATGGTATCACTAACTGAAATTTACTTCAGATTTATTACGACGCATTTTTGCTGTAACAATTGCGCTTTTCCCGCTGGTGTGGTGCAGATGTTCGGAGGAGGTATCAGCTCCGGAGTCATACTCGTCCTCTTATAGTTACAAGAAAATTACAAGGTTCGTCCGAAAATAGCCCTCTTGTTGCTGCAAAATGGGACCTTGATCTGACTAATATAAAGTCCATCTGGACTTGCTGAAGAAAAATATAATATTCAGTAGACGAGGAGGCATAAAGTAATGTCGTATGACGTGTTCTGCAACATTTCCGGCTCAAACATTTACAGAAAAATTATTTTGGGCAGCACGTATTTCGTGCAATGTCCTCTATCTACCAAATAAAGAAGATATTTCCAACCGTGTAATGCTGTGTCATTTCTAATCGTCTTTATGTCCTCTACTTGTCTCTCAAGTTTGTCAAGTCGGAGCGAAATCACTCTGTAAATAATATTTACAAGGCCTTACGTGTTTCGTACAATACCCTCTACCAAATAAAAGAAGATATTTCCAACCCTGTAATGCCGTGTCATTCCTAATCGTCTTTGTGTCCTCTACCGGTCTCAAGTTTTTCAAGTCGGACCGAAATCGCCTTGTATATAATACTTACATGGCCTTGAAGAATGTATAAATACCTCACTCATTATTGATAGAATGTTATTAGCAACTAGATGCTTGTAATATTCTACGCATAAAAATATCCTGCATTTTTAATTTCGTAAAAATTTTTAACTTGAATCTCGATTGCGAAACTCTCCGAAAACATTTTAGTCTAGTTTATTACAATCAAAATATAAAAATTTAGTACTAATTATTGTATGCTCCAGAACATAAATGGAAAATATGAAGAACGCATTTTGAATCTTTTAGATTTCCTCAGTGAACAAACTGAAGAAAGCTAGATAAATCTTTAAACGTATTTTTTGTTGAAATTATTAAAATATTTTAGTAAATGTTAAATTAATTCAATGTTTCTACATGAAAAATAAGAACAATAATCTCAACAAAAGTTTTAAAAAATCACCGGTAAATAATAACTCATTTTTGTAGAATATGTTTCAACTATAGAAAAAGAAGACCAAACCCAAGTTGTAGACATGCTGTTAATAAATATTCAAAAGCGCTTTAAAAAAATTCTGTCTGTAGTTTCATATAGTAAAATGTATCGGAATCAAATTCAATATAGGTTCTTTATTTTTTGTATTTATTTTTTTATATTGTTATATTCAACAGATTTTCTTATAATTTTAAATTTATATTTACTATGTATATATATTCCTATAATCTATCTCTTTTCGATTAAGTAAATAACAGTGGTATACATCTAATATTCAATCACTAATAGTTAGCCTAATGATAAAGGTGCCTGGAATTTTGAAACACAGCAACAACAAAAATGATAAATATCTAGTATACCGTCTCATTTTTATTCAATAACATCATCAAAGTTGCATATGCTACTAGGAATCCGTGGTCTCATAAAGATGTTTACCGAGAAGAACTATGAAATTTCAGAGCTTGAAATTTTTCTATTCATTATGAAGTTCCAGGAAGGATATTAAATATCTTATTAGACTATGTTTACTTTTAAAAGAGCTCCCCATAAAGACAAGAGAAAGTCGTTTGCGCAGTTAATATCCTCCAGTAATGGACTGAATGCCAGATAAAAAGAAAGGCTCTAATGTAAAGATAAAATGGCGATTGGAAGCTGATTTTTTTTTAATTTGAAATCTGAGATACGATATCAAGGAATAGTTTCAAAATAAACGGTTGATTCATGAACATGTTGAGACACAGCAAAATATCCATTGATATTTGATTATACATTAATGGTGTTTTTAAATACTTTTAATTAACTTCACGAGTTTCATGTTTGTAAAGATGAAATTTTTAATCAATTTTTCACTCACTTCTTAATGTTCTAGAGTTTTAAAATTTTGTGCGCTTGCTTTCTTTCGATGGCAGTACGCTATTTTAACCCAATAACGCCGGAAATTAATTTAAAGCATGGATTTCAATAAATTTCTATAAAATTATGTTTAAAACCAATAGATTAGGTTATCTCTGAAGTAAAATGAAATTCAAAGAAAAAATTGATTTTCCTTTTTTTAAAAAAAATATAAAAAAATCAGTAGAAAATCATCCTCGAAAATTTTTTTGCATAAATATTATAGATTTTTGAAATGTAGTAATTCTAATAGTAATAATGACACTAATGTAGTAATAATTCTAATTCCTTCCATTAATTAAAAATTTATCAAAGGAAAAATATAAAAAAATTCAAAATGATGACATTTTGTCTCCAAAATCTGCTTAATTGGTGCTATATGCCTGTTGGAAATAGTTTAGGAGTTTGGTAATGCCTATTGACTTCATAGACAAAGCAAACAAAAAGCAATGGAATGCATTCGGTTGAGACACGGAAGTGAAATGTAATTGTCCTATAAATAGGACGCTGGGAGAGCTAATGGGTTTTATACTCAAAACTAATTTATCATTTAATGGATTAATTTATTTTAAGGTATATACCACACACGTCGCGTCAAAAAGTATTGACTTTGAGAAAAATTTATTTCCATATTCAATATTAATTGAAATAATGAGTTATAAATAAAAATTAAAAATTAGAAGAAAAAAATTAGAAAAATCTATTTTTTAGTAACCTAATGAAAGCGTGTTTACAAAAACTGCTTTTATTTCAAGTGAAATTCTCTACTAAGGGGTTGATTTTTTTTCTGAAAGGTTTCAGTTTTGAATCTTTACACACAGCAACATAAACATAGTGCACGATCGTAGAATAGTATTTAGTAAAATAATTATACGTTTCTCTTTCAGCGTAAAACTTTTCTGAAGAAGACATATGAAGTAGCATACACTTCAGATCATTTCTTATTATTAAGGTGACCAACTTTTTTCCAGTGAAAAGGAGAACACAAATAAATTTAAGATAAAGAAATATCGTAAATTAAAGAAAGATTTTATTCATTGCAATAATAAAACAGAATACACTATAATATGATAAATGCATAATAAAAACATTTATAACATAACTAGCTGTTACCCGCGAATTTGAATTGTTACTTTTTTTAAATTCACGAATGTGAATGTTTCATTATATGTAGAAAGGGGAAATTAAAAGTTCTGATGGTTGATAATACATAACTGGACGACTAACAGGAGTGTACTGTACATGTGTCTGCTGTTACAGTTAGGTAAATTGTTTATATATGATAACACACTTTTGTATATGACGTTTCTTGTTTCACCTTTTTTTGCACCGATGTAGAGGTTTAGTGGGCTGAACACACGCAAACATGCCACATATAGTTTACCAAAGGAAAATTTTTTTTTTCCAAATGTACGCCTGCCCCTTTGAGTGTTTGACTCTGAGTCTGGCAAATGCTAATTTTAAAGGGAATTGTTACCTTTTGAACTGGGATGGTAGATCTTTCGGTATTATTGGAATGTGTAGAATTTAGCACTCTCACCTCTCGCTATGCCAGTCATATCAGTAGCTAGCACGACCTTTGGTCCTAAGTGTGTAATTTGAAACTGTGTGCCATTGCGCAGTCTCTGTACATCGAGGTTACGTATGAATAGTTCTAACACACCGAATTTTAATCTCAGTTTGTCGGAAAGTATCCCTGTCAATTCTATGGGGTTGAAGAACTCTACAGGATATCATTTTACTTGTTATTGCCCATTACCGCATCTACAGATTTATCGTGCGCTTTCGACGAAGGGCAGATCTTACATAAGGAGGACGATTGGTCACCTTATTATTATAAAAAATATCGACTAGTACAAGTCTAAATAAATTTATAATAATAATGTAAAATTTAATTTTCTCGATTCTATCTCAATATCTTCGGATGTAGTTGTCCTTTACTTACCGAAAATATTTTCAGTAATGACTTGTCCTATGAAACTGAATCTTACTGTTTTCGAAGGGAAAATCATTACAAATTAAATTACAGTTGATCAAATCATGTCGGATATTCTCTTGATGCCTTTTAAATCAATTAGGTTATTATGTTGTTGTTTCATTGCCTGCCTTGCATGAAATCTGTATTATTTTTCTAACAATATATCTTGAATAGGAAGAAAGGAAATTCTTTATTAGAGGGCACGAAAGTAGTTATAGAGTTAAAATCTCATATAAATGTTGTTCCGACTAGAAACCACCGCTTTTGAAAGGATTATGATATACATTTAAAAAAGTTTTCTATAGAATATACTTTAACGAATCATTTTATGGTTCCAGAACATTCTACTCAAATGAAAGATAAATCATTATCTATTTGGTGAATTTTAACATACGAACAATTTATACACACACCAGGTATTTATTAATATCGTTGTGAAATATTCTTTTATTCGTATCATTCCCAAATTATACCTACTCATAGAGTTATTGGTACGTGGGGTATTCATAAAATCGCTTTATATTATAAGAGTTAACAGTTAAAATTGATAAAATTAACTAAAATTGAATTAAAAATTAATAGAACTTGAATTAAAAATTAGTTAAAATTCTTTTGTATTATACAGAAAGGCGCATATGCAGCTGTTTCTGATAGAATACACGAAAAACAAAATTAGAACTTCGAAAAATAAGTTAAAACTTATAAAAAATAGGCATTAATAAAACCTTAAAATAAAACACAAAAAAGCAAAATAGAACGAAAAATACAATTAGAATGAAAGCAAAATGGAAGAAAATTGTAAAAGAACCAAAATGGCGATTCTCCTCAGAGGCCACACGCCATTGTAGCTCTGAAGAAGGACAAACATTTTCTGAATAAAGGAAAGACCATTAGTCAAAATTGTTCCTTTATGTGGCCTGAATTTTTGTCCAACCTCTGAAAATTGGATAAAAGGAAAAAAGAAAAAACATGACAGATACCTCTACAACAGAATCAAAATTGAGACAAACCAAAAAGTCATCCTCTTTCAAAAACAGAGCTCTAAATAAGTTTTTTTTATCAAGTTTAGCAAAATTTGACAAAAAAGAACTTGATAAAAGGATTTTAGCACTTGCTAAAAAACTAAAATTAAAACCAGTAATTTAAATTATCCATACCTTTTCCCCACTATAAAATTTCATAAAAATCCATTAAATTTCAGATTTGTCACTTGTGGCACTGGCTGCTATAATTATCACTTTGGAAAATTATTCTTCAAATTTCTTAAAATTATTCTTAACAAAATAAAAGAAGAAGAGAACTTTATCATCGACAATAATACTAAAATTTTGAATTTTATCAAGGAAAATAAAATTTATAATATTTTTACATTTGATTTTGAAAATCTCTTTACTAGTCTCCCACAAAATAAATTAATTGAAGTTTTCTCAAATGTATATGATCTGTACTTAAATACTGATTTAATTGATAAATTTAAATGGTTAGAAATTTGCAGAGCTAATATTTGTGAAAATTATTTATTTAATGGAATTAACTACTATAAACAAGTTCTCGGAATTCCTATGGGTTGTTGCTTCTCCAGTGCATTGGCCAATTTATTTCTTCATTCATGTGAGAGAGAATTAATTAAGAATGAACTTGTTTTCGGATTCTGTTTTATTGATGACCTTTTATTATTTAATCATGATAATGTTAATTCCATTCTTAACTGCTATCCAGAGGAGCTTAAATTAAATAAAACTAATAATGAAGTGAACAAATGTAATTTTTTGGATCTGGAAATTAAAATTATAAATTCAGGAGTCTCTGTCGGAATTTATGATAAACGTAAAGATTTTAAGTTCAAAGCTATTACACTCTGCAATTTTCATACATGTCTTCAGTTTAAAATTTTAAGAAATTCTATATTTTCTCAAATTAATAGGATTAAAAATATTTGCAATAACCAATATACTTTTGTTAAGGCTTTAGATAATTTAAAAAATATATTAAAAGATAACGGATATCCTGGTTATTTCCCAGAAGTTAATAAATTTCTAAAAAAACAGTTTTAAGAATCTCTGTTTTTCTGGAGAATAGTTCGAATTCTTCTACTTAGATGGCGCTAGGGGCTTGCTTCTTGATGTTATTGGCTTCACTTATTTAGAGCTCTGTTTTTGAAAGAGGATGACTTTTTGGTTTGTCTCAATTTTGATTCTGTTGCACAGGTATCTGTCATGTTTTTTCTTTTTTCCTTTTATCCTATTTTCAGAGGTTGGACAAAAATTCAGGCCACATAAAGAAATAATTTTGACTAATGGTCTTTCCTTTATTCAGAAAATTTTTGTCCTGCTTCAGAGCTACAATGGCGTGTGGCCTCTGAGGAGAATCACCATTTTGGTTCTTTTACAATTTTCTTCCATTTTGCTTTCATTCTAATTGTATTTTTCGTTCTATTTTGCTTTTTTGTGTTTTATTTTAAGGTTTTATTAATGACTATTTTTTATAATTTTTAACTTATTTTTCGAAGTTCTAATTTTATATTATAAGAATGTTTATAATAGCATGCAATATTGACTTCAACTGCATAATCTAGGCTCATTCAAATTCTTTTCTAAGTAGCTACTTCCGTCCATTTTCAACATCAACAACAACAATGAAAAACTTAAGAGCACGAAATCCAAATTTGAATGAATACATGAATTTTTGCAGCTGCTTTCTGGTATGTTGCCAAGATAGAAGATCTAGCAATACACTTTAAGAAGCAGTTAAAATTTCATTTCAGTCACGGACTCGCAGGAAAGTTTGGTTTGTAAAACTATCTGAAAACGATTTAGTTTTCTGAAATATTAGTTCGTAGACCTTAAAATATCAGGATCTTGGCGTAGCTTTACTTCAACAAAGTTTTAAAAGAAAAAAGTTTAAGAAATTCGGGCTTGTAAATGTTTTCATTTTTCAGGTCTTCTCGTGCGTATGTTTTCGAGAAAAAGTTAAAAAACTAATATTTATTCTATATCGGAATATAAGTCTTACTTCTAGAGTATTGAATAATTTTTTCCTCCTAATAATACATTACTATAAAAAAACTTAATTGATTTATATATTAATTGATTTTAATTGATTTATATATTTTTTCACCACATTTACGATTAATCGAATTGTACTATATTTTTCTTCTTTTTATACTCTTTATAACTTAATTCCCAATCCAACCCATATATTGTTGCCCTGATTAAAATTTCACTTTTATTTGTCAAAAGACATGTAATGAAATTTCTTAAAACTGCAGGTAAATATAATCTTATCAAAATTCTCTTAAAATCATTTCTCTTGTATAAATAATTGATAGTCTTTAGCATTAAGAATTAACATAAGAAACATTTTGAAAGTTTTGACGCTTATGTTTTGCTGGGCACTCAAGCAAACTCCCCTAATGTTGATTGAAATGATTCTTTCATAACACATAATTTATAGTGTGGAAACGAAATTGTCTATAAAAAAGGAGTAAAAACGTTTGGGAAGAGGGATTGCAGGTCGCAGTGTGCCTCCAGGTACCCTCCACAAGCTCCAACAAGCCTTACTACAGTACTGGGCATTACTGCCACAACAAGCTATCAACGGCACTATTGCAAGCTTGCCTCGCCGTTGTCAAGCATATATTTCTCTTGTGTAATATTTTGCTTGAATTAGAACACAGTGAATTACATAGTGAACTTAAGAATTCTCTGGAATAGAAATTTCCAGAATGGTTGTGAATAACCTTCGCGAAGTGGAGGTGGCGCCACCCTAGAACTCTAGAAAGGTCGAGAACAATCCAGAGACACCACCCCTTGCTGCACCTGCCCATTCAGCAAGGCAAAGGACGGATATTGGACCCCGACATATATAAAGGGGTGGAGATAGGGAAAAGCAGAGCTGAAAAGAAGGTAACAAGAAACGAAGTTTTTGGTTTTGGTAGAAACATTTAAGTGGCCGATTTCTTCGAATGATTTCATTATCCAAGTGACGATGGCTGCCTGGTAAATTAAAAAGATTTCATTGAGACAATATATGGTGAGTGAAGACGGCAATTGAGTGACTTGGTTCTATTAGTACCTTTAATTGGAAACTACAAGTGCATATATTTTAATGAATAATGGACTGGAGATTGCGTAACGCCGCTTGGTGAGTTTGAAATACATTTCATGATATATAATCTCTAGAGACAACTACAGACTGTTGATTAGAGACTGATTTAATTATTTTTAGCTGATCCTACTCTTCCGGGGCTTATTTTATTTAGTGCTAAATTTATACTTAAATATCTATACTGTAAATAAAGTTTATTGTTATATTTTTCAAGTTAATTTTGTCTTTCTTTGTGTCGCATGCTGAAAAATAATTATTAGACAAAGGTCGAACTTGGGATTGCTAATTAGGTTAACTGCATTTAATAAACCTATTTGAATTCAACCTAAATCTAACCATAACATTTCAGCTAGAAGGTATTATACCCGTTATTAGTGTGGGGTTCCCATTGCACATTCTGACTGCCAATTTGGGCCGTCGTGATATATGTGTTTTTGCTTGTCTTTGCTTTATTGTTTGATATATAGTCTAGTAATGCCACATCTACCTCGTGTACAACTTTCACGCATATCTATTAAATCGTTTTTGTTTTATTCCGAGATTTGCCTTTGTTGCTTATTTTTTAAGCAGGAGTGTGTAATAATTATGTATTATCCATCTTTCGTCGAAGATTCATTGCAATCCATTTGCATGACAGAAGAATCTTTTTACAATACCTTGTTAAAAAAGAAAGAAAGAACCGCTGTTTAAAATGCGCATAATAATTCAATTATTTTATAAAGAAATCATTAAATATGGAAAATAACATATTTATTCATCAGTTTTGAGTTTGTGTAGCAGAACCATTGGTTACACGAACGATGACAATATACAAAGCTTATATGTATACGACTCGCATCTTCATTTTAAATACTGCTTGCCATAGCCATTTGCCATTTTTTTTCTGAAAGAATATGAGAAGGTCTTTAAATTCACTCAGCTATACTTTTTGATGTTGAACATTAAGACAAAATTATAAACTTCTAAATGTAATTAGTACTTATTTGAAAGACAGAAAGGATAAAATGTTCTTATGATTTCCGTCTGGTTGGAAAATTTCCAAATCCTTATATCTAGAATAACTAATGCAAGACAATATAGATCGATGCTGACCCATTTGTTTTGTTCTTTTTCGCCTGCGTCTTTCACTTGGCCATGATATGATTATAAGAGCTCATAGTTTAATTCGAAATACATCAGCTTATATTCAGCTTTAAAATATTCTCAGTTGGCAAATTTTTTTTCAGTTATTTTACAACAAATGTCCGATGATGGAAAGCATTTTAAAATGTTAGTAACTTTTATGTGAATAACAAAATTTAACAATGAATAAACTGTAAATGGAATAACACTTTTGAAGGATCTCATTGAGTGATTGGCGGGAAAAATTAATAATTCCCAGTTAAAGTTTCATGAAATATTTCTTCATCAGAAAATAACTATTAACAAATATTATTATTAAAACATTTGCATGAGGAACATTCTGCTATTACTCATTTGAAATATTGGTAGATGTTCTTCGTACGGTTCATCATATGGAACGCCAATATTTATTTTGTTTATGTTTCCAACCTCTAAAAATCGGAAGGTCAGCTTTTCCATAAGAAATTATGTTCTTGGGTTGCTCTTTATTTAAGTCTTTTAATGAACATAAAATATGACTTTATTTTCCTTGTCAATCATATTTCCAAATAAATACATCTGCTTCTTATTTTGGCAGAAACTGATCTTTAAAAAAAGATATTAAACTATACAACTCACTTCTGAAAACAATTAGTATAGTCAAGACAAAATATTTAGAAATACTCATTTATAAACTGATTCTAATTCGAAATTACATTTTTGAAAGAAATTTATTCTCAGTTTAAGATTTTATATATGCAGTAGCATTCTTTGCAATACAAAAGGATTTTCATTTTTAATAAAATTCCTTGCATCAAAACATTTTGAGAAGGGAAATTCTTACTCATCTATCTTGGGAAAAAATTTTATTCAGAATTCTATGCGCAACTGAAGGTTAACCTTAGTACTAACACAAAAAGACCATGACAAAAATTTAGAAAATATCAAAAGTGCATTCACAAGAATCCATTTATTTTGTATGCTACATAAAAATGAGCACAAATAAGTTCATCATATGACCAACGAAACTCCAAAGTTCTTCCAGTCGATCAACATTACTCCTCTGTGATCTAAGTGCTGTTCCTTTATAGTCGCCCCGACGGGCCGCGACCTCACATGGAATCATCTCCTACATTCAAACGTATCTCCTCTCCTAATAGAGATATCGAGAAAATGATCGTATGTTCTGGAATCTTTGATTTGTCGCCAAGGTCGCCAAATTTGTCGCCAATCGCCAAAATGGTCGCCAAGGTCAGGAGTCCAGGCATGGCTGTCATCCCATATTTACCACTGTAAAACTCTCTTCCCAACCATAAGACTAACATTGCTGGGAAGCGATTTTCCATGTTCGTAACAATATTTTGAGGTTTTATTTTAAGTATTCTCATTAGTACAACAGATGTTGAAAATTCTCATTGCAATGAGTTCATCATGGCATTCAAATAGCTGAAATACAAAATTTCGTTCGTTATTATATTAAACGAATAGGATGAAATACATATCGGATTCAATGATCTTTACTTGAAAATATATTGCTGTTATCTGTGATACGCCTATTAAACATTCTGAACAACTTTACGAAAAATGTATAAGAAAAGAAGATGATTGACTCAAAGCGTTTGTTTTAGATTTTGCTTCTGGGGCTATATTACAACAGACATGTAGATATATACATTAATTCATTATGATCCTTTCAATCCCAGATCGCAATAAGCCATCTAAACATGCAATGGAAACCATAATATGCTGACAGTCCATCGGAGTGGCTGGTAGTGATGTTGACATAATTCATTTGACAGGACAAACATCAAAGCTCAGGCGGAGTTCATCAGCAAATCTTTGTCGATTATCGATCATTCGGCGTACAAGATTAGCTGCCTGTACTGCTCATACAGCCCTCATATCAATTGCCATTAACCCTTCCTCTCTCATTATTTTAATGGATTGGGCTTGTATCCGCCTGTTTAATCTCACTTGGATGATGAATTGCACTTGAACCATTCAACTTATCTTATTCACTGGAAGACTCTCACTTACGGTGATGGAACTTAAAGTTGTTAATGGTGAAGTCTTATGTTTTAAACTTTACTTTACATCAATGCTTTCCGCTTTCAGAATAAACACAACTTTTTCAAATATTAGAAAATTGACAGCAATTTGTCATTTGAGAATTTGGTTATTTATTTCCATTTTCATAGTTGCGAAGTATATGGACAGATGCCCACTAGTGACTGTTGAAAAGAAAGCGAATAGTTTTGATGAAAATGGCCAAATGACTTTATGTTGCTGCTTTACATAAAACTTCGATGGTGACGGTACGATGGCGTGTGTACCAAATTAAAACATGTGAAAGTTTCAAGACTGTTATGAATCAAAGTACTCACTATACTGACTACTTGATTTAAAGTGAACACTCGATTTCAGTTCAAACGGATTTAAGGTTACTCTTTATAAAGAAAGAGCGAAAAAAGTTCTTACTTTCAAATAATATGTCAGTTATTTTCATATAATTTTCCCTTTATTATTTAGTATAAAAAGTTTATGTAGCGACATGAAATTTGCACATGACAATCCAGAGTACATTTCTAGGTCAACTGTACTATTTTCAGCATTGAGAATTAATTAGTTCTTAAGATATTTATTTAATTAAATTAACCAATTTAAGCCCTTTTAAGCTTAATTATTAAAGTTTTTCGCCAATAATTTCTGAAATAGTTATCGCACAAAAATTATTTTAATACCATCCTAAAAAGCAAAACATTATGTTTTTATTGATAATTATTCCATTACGGTACAATATTTTCTCTAATTGTAATTAACGTTTCAAAATTTAATTTTAACGCAATTTTTAACATTAATTTCTATTCTTATAAAATTAAATTCAAGCTAATTTACCATTTATCAAATCTTCATTCATATGCGTTTCCCATTGTTAAAGTTAATTGAAGAAATATTGTTTTCTTTTGACATTTTTACTTCCAATCCAGAATTTCATTTCCGGTATTGTGTCGTAGCATGTACCTCTTTAATTTGGTTACACCGTTAATTGGACAACTGCGAAATTGATTGGATTAATTACTCTTTCTATGAGATGTTTTGATTAATTTTCAAATTGAACAAAAGCTTTAAGCTTTTTAAATTACCCTTATATGTGTTTTAAGTCTTTCAAGGTTACTTAGTCCGTTTCCTGTCGAAGGGAGAAGACATAGGGAAAAAGAATTGTTTCACAGATCTTCATGTCACAAGAAGTCTTCCTAAACGATGAATAGTATAGAGGTGAAATTTTTTCATGGAATTCTTGGGCCTATTTATAGATCAATTATTTCTTTTTTTATTTTCAAAAATTATTACTTCTTAAAATATTTAATTAAATTACAAAAATTAAGCCAATTTTCAGCTTTTTCCCCCTCAGTTTTTATATATTGCACGAAGATTATTTATATACCATCTTAAAGAGCAGAAATTTCTTTTAACTCATTTGAATTTAAATGGCATACGGTCTTTTGCCCGAATTTTAATAAGCATTTCGAAATTCACTTCAAACACAATCTGTAACAATTGTTTCTGTTATTGTAATTAAATTCAAACCGATTTATTGTTTTATGAAATCCTTCATTCCCAGGTTTTTGCCACTGTTAAAGTTATAATAAAAATATTGCTGCTGTTGAATTTTTCAGAAAGGCAGACATTTTGCTTCCACCTTTATTTCGTCGCGCGCACATCTTTCAATTTCTTTGCACAGTTGTCCAATGACGTTAGTTATTTACTCTCTCTATCGGATGCTTATTTTAATTTTGCAGATTTTTAAATGATCCCACAGAGCATATAAATTCATTTAAGTTCACTGAGTCCGGTTGCTACCGAAAGATGAAAACCTAAGAAAAAATAGAAGGAACACTCTGCTGCGTATTTACGATCAAGCACACAGACACAAAAAAGAAGAGAATGATACTTCGGATAATGGTAATAAAATCCACGATGTGAGTGAGCTTCTATACTAGCAGTAGCAATGATGAGGAAGAAAAAACGGAGTATCAAAGATTATTAGATTCGTTCCAGGTGGTTCAAAGGCCAGAAACAAAAGAAAGAACGGGGTTGAACTGCCGGTCAAGCGGTTCAGATAATATGGGAGTAGACGAAAGAAAACCGAAAGACACTGCTGCGAACAAGCTGTTTTATTAAGCTTAAAATCTTATAAGTAGGGGAAATTCGTGTAAGACGACGAAGAGGGCAAGATGACGAATTGGATTTTTCTCAAAAATTACGCTAGATGAATGCCCCAATTCTGCATCATCAGAGACATATAGAGACCAACTACCCATGTCATACCAAAAGGTTCCACCCCGTTATTAGTGTGAATCACAGTACGCGGTAATGTATTTTTGAGTTGTTCCTACATAATTTTTGATTGTTACTTGATAAGGTATAGCGTTAATGGAGTAAATATTTTTGATTTATGCATGTGATATTCGTAAAGAGCTAATCAAAACATGTTCAATGGTGTATTATTTTAATTTTTCTGATGAGCTGATATCCTTCAATGTTTTTTTTGAAATAAAAAAATAGAGGTCGGGTAAGATGACGAATTGGATGGAGGGTAAGATGACGAATCCCACGGCACTAATTCATGAGCTCGTCGTGCTACCTAATTGCAACTTGCCATTCATGCCACTGGCACTCCAGTGAAAAATGAGCATCTCATTCTAAAAAGGAGAAAGAGGAAAAAGAAGATAAACCAAAACTGCGACAGTTGCAGAAGGCTGAAGTTAATAAGAGTAAATGCAACAAACCGGCTAAAAATTCTACAAAAAAGAAGAAAGTAGCTAAGCGACACTCCGACTTCTAATGTTATGAGTCTAAGACTCAATTCATTCATTTGAATTTCCTTACTTTGAATCTGATGCCAGTCTGGACCCAGAGGGCCACGATAATGAAGAATGCATCATTTACAGTGTTCAAGGGAAAAAGAAATTGGAATCCCAATGTTTTACGTGCAAGCTCTGGCTCCATTCCACTTACACCGGCTGCGATGCAATTTTTATAAATTTATAACACTTTTAAGGTTTGAATCTGAAATTTCGATTTATAATATTTCATTTGTTTTGTGCTGTTACTTTAGCCGATTATGTTTGTTTTCTATTATGTGCAATTAGTTTTAATCGAGATGTGATCTCATTAGTTTAAAATAGTTTTTTGATAGCACATTGGATGTTGAATTAAATTGATATCTCAGTTCGTCGTCCTATCCTCACAGTCGGATAAGATGACGAAAATGACTTTTTTTCTAAAATGTAATTTTTGGGTCTTAAATTTGAAAATAAAAATTAAAAAAATATCACTTTAAAACAAATAGCTGCAAAAAGACTTCACCGAAACAATAATCCTCCTACAACGAATGTTGAGGTCAGGAAAAGTCCCGAAAGCTTAAGGTCGCCATCTTACACGACTTTCCCCTACTTAGAATTAAAAATATATTTATCCCGAGAAACGCCGGATATATCAACTAGTCGTTACATAATTGTAATAAGTTTTATAATATGTTAACTAATTTGGTAAAATTATGAAGAGGATTCAACAATTTAATCAAATTATATTTTTATATTAATTTTACCTTACTTATCTTGCACTCGGCATCTTGGAATTTTTTTTAAAAAAATAATCGATTAGTTATTAAGTCTTTAAAATATTTAAAAAGAAACATCTAGACTATTTAATTGTTTAAATATAGGTTTAAAAAATAAATTGTTACAACTGAAACTTTAATGATAGCTTAAAAGTGATTTAATAAATTGAAATATTATGATAGACTGTCCTTTCCTAAGTAATTCAGCGAAGAAAAAGAGTTTAAAATTATTCAAATTTATCTACTTAATGCAATAAATTAAATTAAATTGAAACGTTAGGAATCCAGTTAGGTAATTAGAAAATTAAAACTATATCCGGAAATTTTTTTGTTTGTATGTTTGTTCTTCTCCAAATTTTTTTTAACACAACTTACTGAAAAATACTTTAATTGCTTTAATAAAAAACTCACCACCGAAAAAGACACCTTTTCCACTGGCAAGAAAATATCCATTTGAAATCTTCAATTTATATGTTTCCCTAAATTTTGAGGTGAAAAAAAACGGCTGTGACATGTAAGGATAGAACGTAAAAAGTACAGGAGAATTAATCGTAAAATTAAAGAAAAGATTAAGACGGGAAGAATTATAATTTTTTTCATAAACTCGCAAATTGTTCCCTTAATCTCTCTTTTAATTAGAACGCTGTTGCCAGTTTTGGACGCTTTCACATGAAAAAAAAGAAATAGTTATTTCTTTTGGCTGGTTAAAAAACAATATTTAGTAGGAACACAACTTCAAAAAATATTATTTGTTCACCTTATTTTCTTCAGACTGATATTTTTTTTCTTAAGTTAAAATAGTTCAATCACATATTATCATTATAGAATTATTATGTCGTAACATCTAATTAAGATTATAGGACTTTGTTTGCAAAAGAGGAATAAGTAATTAAGTCCTTTTTATAAATGCACAGTTATTAAAATAAGAAAGCAAATTTTCAAAAAAGTAGCTTAAGTACTGAAGTTTTAAATAATTGATTGTTGATTTCTATTATTGTTATTTAAAAAATTAATTTCAGTTTCATTAACATTTGAAACATTTTTGAGCTGCAGATACTAGTAATGAATAGTTTCTTTATGACTTGAAAAGCTTTCCGTTTAAAGTGAAGTTTTATTTTACAAAATCTCATACTCAAAATTAAAATGATATACAATTATTTTAATTTAATTTAATGCGGATCTTTTACAACTTTCAATAGTCATTTCCACATTTCAGATTCTATTTGTTTCGAAAAATGTTTTTACAGATTGTTTTTGCAATGTAAAGCATGGGAATTTGAATAATTTATTCTAGAAAAGCAAACTGTTAATCATAATGAAACAATAGAAAATTTTAATTTTAAATCTTGTATAATTTATTACACCTGCATATTTATACAATTTCAATATTACCATCATATCGCGTTTCCGGATTTTAATTTTAAGTGAATGTTGTATTATGTATTATATGGAATTAAACAAGGTTATTTACAATCAAATGCAATAGACATAATACTTTTTTATTATTTGATTAAGTTAGTTGCAAAACTATATCTAAAGTTATAGATTCAAGTATAAAATTCATCTGGTTTTAAAATATAAAAATAAATGCGTACCAAAATATACAGTCATTTTATAAGTGCTTAAAGTGTGTCATTTATAATTAATTTAGTAATTCACTTTCATTCAGCAAAAATTGTATGTCAAGAAGAAAACAACAAATTTCCTTCGAGAAAATTGAAAGCAAAATTTATGATTGTAAAACTTTTAATATTTTAGTGAAAAGCACCTTCCTTTAAGGTATCCGACTGCTTTAAAATCGTCGTTTTTGATGAAATTATCAAAAACATCTTTATGACTTAATTTTATAGCCTGTTTAACCAGCTTTCTAAAACTGTCTCACTTTTTACTCTACGTGAATTACAAATGGAGTTACAGCTGTTTTATTATCGAACTGTAAGCACTATTTTATGCTGCATGAAAGATTTAAATGTGCTTTCTGAGAAAAGATATTTTTGAGGAAAACTGTCGACCGTAACAATGATTTCTCAAAACGTTATTCAAGTATTGATATGAAATTTTATGAGATTGTTTTCTGTAATATGCTCGATGTTTTCCTCTAAAAACTAAGGTCAATTTTAAAATCAAGTAATATTTTTAAGTGCTTAAATATAAACGAAAAGCATTTTTTAAGAAAAATTATCAGTTTAGTAACTATGTTCAGCTATATCTCAAAACTATTTTGAAGTACAAGAAATATTTTAGAGCATAACACAGATAACTGTCATAAAAACGTATTCCTACAAGGATTTATGTATATTTAGAATATGATTTTGTCTATGACTGTTAGCGTAAGGCAAATATTTTAGTAATTTTTCTTCAAATTTCTCAGCTTTTTTAAAAAAAATATTATTTTGAAAGCCTAATTTTACAATATTTTCATAGTTTTAAAACATATGCAGTTGAAAAATAACATTAAAAAATATATATATAAGTTATTTTTCAAAAAAGTGTCTCCGAACACAGTCGGACACCTTAAAATCTAGAAATAAATACTATCTGTCTAAATCTTTTTATAGCTTTTTGTTTTCGGAGCTTTGATGAAGTGAGCCTTCAGATACATTTTCGAAAAAAAATACCGCTACTCTGCTATTGAATAAGCCAGTCTTCGTTTTGATATGAATTCTCAGGCAGAAACAGAAACATATAATAAATTTGTACCCTACTCTTTTTACTGCCATGGAGGAAATTAATTGGCAAAGTATCGCCTAATTGAAATCGAATTTCGAAAGTTAGAAAATCACATTTAAAGTGTTTTTAAGGTTGAATCCAGCAAATGGATGCATTTACGAGGAACAGCATCAAATGCAAGATATTTGCCGTCAGTAATTTACTGAATAGATTTCAATATGCAAATATTTTCTGTCAAAATTGTTATTTTTCTAATTTGGGATGATTACTATGACTTTAAGAACACTGGAATCAAACCTGAGTGTCTCCAAAATACAATAGGCTTAAATTATTTTGCAAAGTATTCTGTACCTTTGGCCAAGTAAAAGAAATAAAAGGGTCGTGTAAAAATACAAAATTATAGTAGCTAAAAACATCATTATTTCTTAGAATTACAGAATATAATATAACGATATACTGCAAGTTAGTATTTAAAATTATCTTTAAGAGGTAACACTAAGTTTCAAACTCTACGAATCTCACAATTAAAATATTTTTCGGGCATTAACTCCCACATCTTTCCAGAAAGCCTTCTTACGGGAAACCATCGATTAACCGTCGCCCAGTTTCGCTTTCAAGCTACAAAAGTTTCAAATGCAGTGTCAAGAAAATAAAGCCGCATTCTTCTGGTCCTGAATTTGTCCGGAGGGGTCGGCATTGTATCAGAAAATGAGAACTTTCATCAAAAGCAAACAATTTATTCGCATGTATGAACACAGCAACAAAAAAATTGTAATTTGGTCTTCCAAACGGGGCAGAAATCAATACCTAGTCTGACGGAAAAATATCTTTATATATAGGATGAAAATGAATAACAAGAACGAGCAAAAAGATGCCATCCTACGTTGTTTAATAAGGAGAGCGATTGTAGTGGAAGATATGACGCCTACACGAATAATTACAGATCTTCTATTAACATGCAAATTATTCATGATCCAAGACTAAGTTAAACTAATTATGTTTGAGGATGTGGAAATGTTTGAAGTAATAAATGTTATTTTCAAAATATCTAATTAAAAGTATTAAAGTTTTATGAATATGAAGATCGAAAATTTCTTAAGCACATAGATGAAATTCCCTTCCATCCAAATAAATCGCTAAGGACGTAATAGTACAGTATTTTTATCCTATTTATTTTTTAAATCAAAATTTCCAAGTTAATTGTAGTCGTATCCCTGTTCCTTGATTTTTGTTGATATGTTTTGTTGATTTGTTTTGCATATAATTGAAAGTAATAAATATCAAAATACTCTTTGCTTCATATGTATAAAAAGGACACATTTTTGTTTTCGTGGACTTTATTTTTCGCATTAACCCTCCTGGCGGCAGGCATTCAAATTGATAAGTTTAACGAAATCGTCAAGCCGAAAGAACAGCTCTTCTCTCTAAACTGTCAGGGTTTGGACAAAGGATTGTATTCCCCCTTCTGCGGTCATTTGCGCGCCGTATGGGGGCTATTAGACTTATCATCGGGCAGCACTGACAGATAACTTCTGTTGAACTTTGATCTTTGTGAAAGAATCTATTGTGAAAAGACCTCTTTGTAAGAAGACACTTTTTGGAGGTCGGAATGGGAACCGGGGAACGTTTTAAAAATTTTATCTTAAAACCCTACATAAACCTTAAGTTAGAAGGCTAATTTTTTAAATATTTTTTGATGTGAGTCTTATTGTTACAAATTTTAAATCTGTAAGTTTCATGGGATTCTCTTGACTACATATTTGTAAAAATATTTTTATTCTGTCGATTACGAGATAACTATTTCTGGTGTTTATCTGCATGTGAATAAGATTTTTTTTTGTTAAATTTTCATAACTTAGTATTTGCAATCAAGGGTGGAACTAGGAATCCGTTAAGGGGGGGGGGACTACTATAGAAAAAAAATTCCGTGTTTTGAAATCTTAAAAATTAAGAATAACGTAATTAAAATAATTATTAACTTTAAATTAATTAAGTTGCAATTGGTTAAATTTTAAATATTTAAACTTTATTTACTAAATATATACATCATTGCATCCTGGAATTCGTGAAGGATACTGTGAAAAAATATTATTCATATTATTAACTTTTAAAAATGCTTTATAGTTAAATAAAATTGTTTTGTTTTAATTTTTTTATTCAAAGAGTTTTGACTTCTTTACAAGATTGCCAATTTGTCATTTATAATCTACTTCACTCTTTTCCTTGCAAAATATATCAACCTAATCACACTTTCCCAATTCGCTAGCCATATTTTGAACTATTTTTGTATCGATTTTGTCATACATACAAAATACTATTTTTGCATCTATGACAAAATGTCAACTCTGACGAGACGCTTTCATGTAAGTCAGAATCGATATTTTCTCTGAGCAACAAACATAGTTTTACCAATATCGTAATCGGTACGATTTTTATTTGGAGAAGTTTTAACTAAATGTTAGTAATACATTTCTCAAAAATGCTGACTTAGAAATTAAATTTAGCGTTGTTTATTTACTGCTGAATCAAAATACTGTTGAAGCTCAAAATAAGATATCACATTCGATTTTTTTTTAAATATTTGCTGACAGATCTGACCATATATCCCCTTCGCCACGTTTTGTATATATGCGAAGAATCAGAAAAAATGTCCTGCTGGAATCTTTTATAATCATCAACTGCATTAAAATTCTTAATTATATATTCGGCGTTTTGCATTTATTTTTATTATACCACATTGCTTCCTAGTTATTCATAAAAATCTTATACTTTTTATATCCTTTAGAAAAAAATAAATTTGTATCGTATTTAAATCTTCCAATATTTTGTTTAATCGTCTTGTTTTGTAATACGATTCTGTAGGTTTACCATAGATGCCCTTAGGTTATGCTCTTTTTTATAATTTTTCTATGGGATAAATTTACTTGCTGAGTTGCCATTAAATTCTTTTGTGCGTGTTCATAAAAATAAGGAAGAAATTTATCTTATTATTCAAAAAATCCCAAGCTAGAATCTTATATAATGCTGAACTGCCTTAAAATTCCCAATGATAACAAAATATTATGTTAAACAAATATACTATTTTATATAATCAATGTTAATTTTTTCAGAATGAAACAGCTCAACACGTTGATTACATACATTTTGTGCATTATCCTTTTTAAATACACTAATAAATGAAAGCAAGGAAAGTTTTCATTGAAAGGTATAAGCGTACTCGCATATTAAGCAAATCTTGTATATATGTATAGTATTTCATATTCAAAAATTAAGTTTAAAAAGCAATTTCAATTCTAAAGTCCTTAAATGTAAGTAATATATAAAAGAGAAAATTGTCAATTTTTTAATTTTTAATTTTATATTTATCTGGTTTTTTAAATTAGAAACATTTCTTAAATCAGAAAATTTTAAAATCTTATAGATCAGGCTAATAATAATACGTATATGTGTAAATTCAAGGTTTATAAGTTTATGCTCGTTAATTGACACTCATTTTGGATACACATTTACTCTCTAAATCTAAACAGTAGCAACTGAGAGAGCGCTTTCAATTTTACTCCAGGGCCATGGGATATCTGGTCTTAATTTTACGCTGCTAAACGAAATATGTGTTGAAAGATTAGATCTATTGAAGCTGACACTCCCCTAACCGCAGACACTCCCTCTCATTGTGTTGCCGCGTGACACTTGGGGGGAACAGAAAAACTGTTAGAAGGAAAATCTCGGGACTGACACTTATAAGGGACTTTTTTTTCCCGAGACAGTCTCGGGTCTGCCGTTATGGGAGGAGAAAAGTTCGCACTGATTTCTCGGGCCTGACCCCAGGAGGGTTAAAAGAATATTTCTTTTCATATTTTGGATCTAATATTTGGTTGCATCACCTATTATGTCTTTTTTCTCGTCTTTGAGCATCTCCCATCCCTCATAATAGCAGGGAAAGTTTTACCAACTGAAAATCTCTATTATTGAGAAACCCATTAATATTGCGGAAATTTTAATACTCAGCCATACTTAATGCAGTCTTCAAGTGTGTAAACCTAAATGTTCTTTTAACGTTAGATTTCTAAAATCAAAGATTTCAAATAAATTCTGTGAAGATCCTGTAAAATTTCTTCAATATCGAGCAGTATGAAATCAAAAATATGAGAAACATGTGTTGGAAGATTAGCAATCGTTTGCAACTATTTGAAAACTGTTGTTTGTGGTTTAATGACACAAAAACGAGATTTGTCTATGATTCGACAATCGAATGGTAAAATTTTAAATGACAGAAGCAAAATTATATCTTCACTTTTGTTTCGAATGCATAGATACGTTAAATGCTTTTGAAACTATGTAATCAATTTATATTAATCATCAAAGCTCCAAATACTTCACGAAATTTGTTTTTTTCCACCTCATAAACTACCAGAGCAACATGTTATTCGCATTATATTTTTTAAACTCTTCATCCCTTCAAACAGAACAGAAGTATGAAGATAACAAAATTACGTTTATTCTAAATGAAAAGGCAGATTAGTTAAGGAACATTCAGATAATACAATAAAACACAGAGAAATTATAAAAACAGTTTAGCTGCTGTACCATACATATGTATTCCCAGCCATACAATTGTTCAAGATTTATCACCATAATGTTCAGCTCTCCGTTGTCTAATAGAAGTGACCGAGCTTCATAAGGATATAGTTATATAGTTTGACAGATAAGAACGGACGAGGTTAGGTTAGGTTAGGTTATATTAACGTCCCGTTTTGAAGCAACACGAGGGCTATTTAGGGACGGACCTCGTAATTTTGAACCGCGGTCAGATGACGAGGACGACACCTGAGCCATAAGAACGGACGAAGAAGTTCTTAGAATATTTTAAATACATGGAAAGATTTTAGGCGTGAGACTCACACAATGAAACCCAAACGTTTTGAGAAATTTGAGCTGCGCCCAAAATACACCTCCGCTTTTCCTACTTTAATAAATATTTTCATCTAAAATGGATTGCAGCTTCTTATTTTTTGAACTCCTGGGTTTACAACCTTCCACCCCATACACACACAATTCTTTTTTAAAAATTTTAAAGGTAGCTGTAACTCTGCAGACCCAACTAGTAAGTCCTCTGTGCTGTCAAGATTAAGTTGTGCATAAACCAGAATAATTTGCTACAACAGTAAGAATCTATAATTGCTGTCGTTATTTGGCTTTAATATATCTACGTTTTCTTCATATAGAGTTGCTAAATTCCTATTTGTCATTTATTCTTGTTCGAAATACGACAGCCATGCTTTACGTAAAGTCTTTTAAATCTCAAATATTGATCTCTTTCTGTAGAGGAAAAGCATTGGTACTTTTCAAATGCGAGCTTTACATTACAAAAAAGTCTTTTTACGGTTATTGCGCTATAGCTAGAAGTCTGAGTAAGAAATGAAAGCACGAGGTGGTTTTCAATGTTCTCCAACAGGAATTGAGATACTGACCCTACATGACTCAACATTCATAGGAAAAGCGTTATTATTATTATTATCCTTCTTAGAATAGTGCCTCTTTAGTGACTGAGGGAAGAAACTGAAATGCGTCAGACAGGAAGAAATCCCGAATACTTGCACACCAGGAGAAAGGGCGTTCGTGATGTTACTTTTGATGTTTTTTCCGGGGTAGAATGTTAGGTTCTTTGTTTTTTTCTTTCTTCTGCTTTTGTTATAAAGGCATATTGAAGTATTTTGAGGAGGAATAAAAAAATCCTATTCCTTTTTCTTTCAATTTTGAGGTAATTCAGGTCACAGAGGAACTATATTCTTTGACTTGACAGTCGGTTTCTCTACAGAAAATTAGAATCCCAGCAGGGGGTGTCCTTTGAGAAAGTCCTCTGCCGGCTTCTTCTTCTTATTATTATTATTATTTAGTTTTTGTTTCTATTACCGACATGATTTTGTCCTGTGTTATGATTTTTATTTTGTTATTAATTTCGGTATTAGTGATTAAAACATACACTTGCATGCCGTGAATTTATGGGGTTATATCCAATATATGACCATATCAAAAACGATAAATTTTTATGCAGGTATTTATTTAGTCATCTCTTGTATAAGAATTCTCAAATATTGCGCTTATAAATTCATAATCACTTTTAATATTTCTCAATCTTATTTAATTTCCATATACCTAAGTTCTCAAAGTTTGAACCAAATTAGATCTATTCATTTAATATGCTGAAAATCAAAATTAGACTGAAATTATATTTGGTAACAGGAAATAAATAAAATAATTTTAAGTTAAATTATGTATCAAACAATTATTTTGCAATATATTGATAATCCATTTCGAGATATTCTTGAAATTAGTTTTTTTTAAAGAATAGAAACTGTTTTTTTATAAATGCTAGTTTAAGTTGTTTAACCCAAAATTTAGTAGTCACGTTCATTGCATTAATTTTATTATTGTCTTTTTTAAGTTAATATTCGATGATTTAATAATTATTGCGTTAAAAAATTTACCTATCATGATATATTTTTGTCCTGAAATAAAATTTTTATATTATAGAAATTTTAATTAAATAAATTAATCATTTAATCAGGCGATTTATATTACAAAATAGATTTGACATTTCTTGTTAAAATTATTTTTTCTATTTTTCTTACACTCATTTTTACAGAATGACATAGATTTCATTCTTGAGACCAAGTCATTACCAAGGTGAAGCAGAAACCGCCTGCAAAAAAGTTTGCATATTTTGAATCTTACTGAAATAAGCATTTTACATGTTGAACATTTTCTATTCGATGCAATATATAATCTCACTGGGTCTGTGAAAAATGAAATATTACACAAAAAGTAATTAGTTGAAATCCTGTGATCAGTAAATATTTCTGCAACATGAAAAGGTTGAGAAAGAAATTTCTGAATCTTACGTATAATCTGTAATAATTAATAAATTTTCAGCATTTCCTTTTTTAGCTGTCTTACTAAGGTTAAATGACCCTGTGATGACTTTTTGATTGTCAACAATCATTATCTTATTATGAGCATCATTATCATTATCTTTGGCTTATCATCGATCCAAATTGCTTATGTTTATTAATATTAAACATATACCTGTTATTCCCTGTTAAAAAAGATTTAAATTTTGTGAAGTACATGAACCCAGGATCAGTGGTAGCTGCATAACCTGAGAAAGAGAAAAGTAATACCTTCATTTTATTATCTTTTATGAACGTTTGTTCTAGTAAAACAACTTCTTCGCATGCTCCATATGATCAATTAAATCTTCACTGCGGCTAAAGCATTTTTTCATCAAAAATCCAACATTTCCAGTGTTTACAAGCTATTTTTAGAAACTGAGGTATTATTGGAAACAGAAGCAAGGATTAGAGTAAGAATTATATCTCATAAACTAACTGAAGAGCAATCTATGGCCAGAAGAAGGAAAGCTAATAAATTGTCAAAATCGCATGGATATATATCGGGTTGAAGTATAAATCATTTTCATCCTGCTCGCCGTTTTGATAGCTTGTTAACAGTGAATAGACATAATTTGCACCATCATGCCTTGCTTTAATAATTAACGATAAGTCTGGTCGCTAAACGATAAATCTGATAAGTTATCATTAAAGTTTCGTCTTCTTCAGATAGCATTGTTTGCACATCTATTGTTTTTTAATGTACAAGCAATTAAGCTTTCTAAAATTCCTAGTAAAATATCTTATAAAAATAATAACCATGTACATTAAGTATTACAGATGGATTAAATTTCAAATTATTATGCGTTTTATCGTTGAGAATCTACCACGCATATATTTGTAATTAAAATATTTATAATATAATAGGTCTTAAAAGGTTAAAATTCGTTCTTATTATTGAACCAATTTAACTGCAATTTTTACACATCTATGAAAAGAAAATGTTATCACCTTAATACTTATTTTTAGTTATTTGATTCTTACGTTCGGTTATCATATTTGTATTTGAAAGCAATTTCTCTGTCCAATTTATTACGATAAATATACCATTGTTTCCATACTTAAAATTATATTAATGGATAAACAAAAATATAATGCAAGTATTCCAAAAACCCAAAAATTATTGACTTAAGATGGATGGATCATGCATGGAAGTGTAAAAGTTAAGATGCCTAGGCTGATGTTCGGAAACCTACAGTTAACAGTTTACTTGCTTCGTTGCCATCCAATTTCGGGGAAATCATTTCCGGTAACAGAAACAAATTTCAGCGACTTATGTCATCCCCATACAGGTACGTGTTGAAGCACGAAATTGCTCATTCGGGTGGATTTCTATGATGAGTCCAGGAATTTCGGTCGACATCGCAATCAAATGGTTGCGAGTTATTACATTGAGCGGAAAATATGAGTCCTCAATAGTATGTTCTCGAGGTAATACTCGCGAATTGCTCAACAAGACTTCGTGTATTCATGAAGGAAATAATTAGAGAGGGTTTATGAGGATGATAATAAATAGATAAATTCCGAATTCTGGAAATAATAAGAAAAATATTCATATCACTGTGAATTTACGAAGAAAAAATAACTTAAAATAGATTACATGCATTTAATTATTGGTATTAAAGAAATTAGATTACCAGTATTCACAAAATTACAATTAAATGCCATTTGCTATTGTTCGTGTTTTTGGAGGCATTATGAATGGAGTTCCGTTTCGCCAAAATTGTTGAAGAAACTAAAGA
This sequence comes from Araneus ventricosus, assembly GCA_013235015.1. Taxonomy (NCBI): domain Eukaryota; kingdom Metazoa; phylum Arthropoda; class Arachnida; order Araneae; family Araneidae; genus Araneus; species Araneus ventricosus. The sequence continues at coordinate 149,087 of BGPR01001082.1, read as the reverse complement.
TTACATGAAACGGTACCGTTAAAACGGTCATCATATTGAAAGGGGATCGTAAAATAAATATCCTTACTCATGCGACGTTTTCAATGACTTCAAGGAACGTTCATACCAGATTCGAAGAAAGTCGAACAACGCGTTGGGTCGTGACTGCGTAAAAAATGAATTTATAGGCAGACTGATGAAATGCCAAACGATAGAGTGAAGCGATGCCAAACAGGTCATCTTTTCGCTCGAGGAGAAAAGTTGTGATCTGAACTCGAATTCTCTTATAATTTATGATATATAAAGCTTAATTTCTGTGCAGAATATAAGCATTATTTCTATGACTCTTCTGAGACTGTCAGCCAATCTCTCATCACGGGGAAAATTTATATATTCGCACTGTTTTATTAATGCATATTTTTTGCCTCTCATCTAGTCTGTTTGCTTTGATTTTTTTAAACATTTCGATTTATTTTTCGCTTTAAGAAAGCATATTCTTCGTGTAATGTGTTATTCTTTGTCTTTATTTCTCTTAATATAAATTAATTACTATTAAAATGAAGACAAATAGATTTGGAAGACAAAAATGATTTTATTTTGGACTGCATTTTAGATTTGCATTCATGCCTTTGACTTGAAACGAGACAGATTATTGCTAATTCACCAGTGTTAATAAGTAGAAAAGTCAAGATATAACACTGAAAGGCAGAATTTTGCATAAACAAAAGCTTAAAGGTAATTTATCAAACGTATTTTGTTGTACAGTTATTTTCTGGTGTGCATCTGGTACTAGTCATTTATTTTCAGAAGTAATGAATGAAAAATTCTGAGTAAAGCTGTTTTTATTAACCTCCCACACGGTTTGCAAAGCAACGGTTACTAATCTTGAAATTATTAAAGTAATTTCAGGAATTCCATTAACAGTATGGTGTGGATGAAGGGTTAAATATAGTACGCAAGGCGTTAAAGTTAATTAAGCGGCAAGTACCGGCTAGAATTTCTTTAAATAAAGGAAGACATTGCTATCAAAGTAGTAACACGGGCATATTTTGCTTCATTTACTTTGGAGGAAAAATAAAAAATAGGAAAATATAAAACAGGCAATGGTTCTAAAATAGTAAATAAAATAGCGCAATACTAAAAACTACAATTTCAAACTGTTTTAAGATAAGATTTTTAGTTCCTTGGAAAAAGTACTCAATGTTTTAATAGTATTTTCAACCAATTTAATTATCATATTTCCTTTCAACTAATTTATAAGACAAAAAGTAAGTCAAAATAAAAATCCATCACAAAATATGACTGGCACTATGCTTAAAACCTCAGGTAAAATTCTAAATTCTCAGGACTCCAAAATTATTCGGTTTGCATTGCCTTTAATTAATTTTCATCACAAAATGTTGTGTGACTTTACAGAGTAATTCTAAAATTTGTGTTGAAAATATAAAGCAAATAGAGAAAGCGGAAATAAGCAATTTTTGTAACGAATTGCTTGTCCAGAAATAATGCACTGAGGTAGCAAAACGTGCTTGTTAAGATTTCCATTTCTGGGATCCTGCTGCTCTCTGAAGAACACTCATAACATCAGGCTGGGTTGGATTAGAGCCCGCGCAGAACACCTGGGGAACGAGAAAGCTGATGAGCTGGTCAAAGATGCAATCACGTTCACGGAGTCAGCAGTGCTCACGGTTTCCCTTCCCAGAAGCAGTGCAGAACAAGATCTCAAGCAGCAAGCACTGGCCAAGTGGCAGAGGCGTTAGGATGATGGCATTAATGGCCGCTCCACATATGAAATCATAAAGAAGGTAGGACTTCGAAATTATAACTGGTGGAGACAGCTCATCCAGTTTATCACAGGGCACGGGCCCTTCCCATCCTATCTTTTCCGAATCGGAAAACACATGGACAACTGCTGTGCCTGTGGAGAATCTGGCACGTCTTTTCACTATGACACCAAGTGCTGCCTCGCGCTTTTTTACCACCTCAGGTATCCAGCATATCAACACATAGAAACCTGGATGAAATCAATAACCAACCACCGCCTGATAACAAACAAAATAATATACCTCCTCAACTTTATCACCAGCCAAGAAGACCTACTTAAATCGGAACAGCCACAATTTCCTGCATTGTTCATCCCACTACAAATCTCATGTCGCCTACCACGCCCTTCTTCGTTTAGTGTATATATTTGTGTTTTTATGAGTGCGTATATTTTTGTGTATATATTAGTGTTTATATTTGTATTTCCTCTCTCTGTATCCTTTTATATAAAATGATTTTTTTTTGCTCTTGCTTGATATCAATAAAGTTCCACGTATACGCATCCAACGGACAGGGAGCCCGCCTGGCTCCGAGTTATGTTATGTTATGTTATGTTATGTTATGTTATGTTATGTTATGT
>BGPR01001082.1:105158-146694 GCA_013235015.1 Araneus ventricosus | reverse complement strand
ATGTTATGTTATGTTATGTTATGTTATGTTATGTTATGTTATGTTATATATTGTTTTTATTTAAAGAATTGAAAAGCATTCATTAATATTTCACCAACGAATTTCTTTTAAAACAATTACTGCTGCATTGTAGTGCATTATAATTGTTTTATATCATTGCACATTGCGAACTACGGTATTTTTGTATCTCGACTGAACTCTATTCTGTCAGCGTATTTCTCAGCAAGCAAAATATCTGATATTAATATTTATCCACTCTTTATAAAATTGTTTTTCTTGGTAAAAAGAATTTTATTCCATATTAAAAAAGCTATGAAATAAAAATAAGGAAATTTCCATTACTATTGCCTCAAAGAAACCCTGTCAGGATACTAAATAAAGGAATATTTGTATTATAATACGGCATTTGGAGGATCAGTATTCACTTATCAGTAAGATATATAGTTTCTTTTTCCCTAGATTTCATCCCTTTGATTTTAATATAACGATGCCATTTTAATTTCACACATTTTGGAACAGAATGCTTAAAATTCTTGCATAACACTTTTACTCTTACGTAAGAAAAAATTACTGCAGTATGAGATAAGACATCGTATGCTAATTACAAGCGAAAATTTGTTTCGTGGCTTTTCAAGAAATAAGTTACGGCAACGTATTTTTTAAAAAGTTAATTATAATTTTCCGGCTTACTGCTATTGTATAAAGGCATTTTAATGAACTCCAGATAATGGATGGCAGAATGTCTTATTTTAAAACTTTTTCTTGCATGGAAATGTTTAAATAAAATTACTTTTGTAAGTTTAGATCATAAATACATAATTGAAGAATAGTACAATGGAACCTCGCTTAACGAGCATAATTCTTTCCAGAATCTTACTCGTTAAGCGAAACAATTTTTCCCATATAAACTGATGAAAATTACGATAATCCTTTCTATATCGAAAGAAAAACACTCAAAACATTTTATGTATAACTCTTATTTAAAGAAAATTATATATATATATAATATTGTTAAGGAGCGTTGGAACCATCTTCATAATTTCTTTTATAGCCGAATCAACGAACAAGGAATGAGGATACGATTCACAGAAAGAAAATTGAAAAAAGTTTATTATTTATGATACATGCAGCATTAGCAGAATACATACATAATTAGCAGGATTGAGTTCAATGCTTCATTTAGAAATTTTGCTATTTTTTCTAAGTATTTTAATAGAATTGTTGAGTTTCATATGAATTATGATTACATTGGTAATTCGTTTTTAGTAGGAATCTGTTTAGAGATATTTGTTTATGCCAACGCTTCAAAATTTGACGAAAATGAGATACAGCATTATCACAAAATAAATTTGTAGCGCGCATAGTCTCTGCCTTATTAGGGTGATGCTTCTCAATGCATGTTCCGACAATTTCTCATGCTTTCAGCACTGTTGCTTTGCTGTTACCTCCTTTACCTCTGATAAACTTTCCTCCATAACTTCTTGCTGTGAAACACAATGCAAGTCCAAAAGCTCTTTGTAGATCAGCTCTTGGTTGTGCTCTTCCACAAGCTCATCGATATCATTACCCATCTCCAGTCCCATGGTCTTAGCCAAAGACAGAATCTCGTTGACTATAGGCTCCACAAAGTATTGTCTCATACTCCTCAATGTCACATTCGACAACACTTTCAGGTCAAAGTTTCTTCCAAGCAGAAGTGAGGGTTCTCTTGGATTTTCCCATTATACCTTCCCATGTATTTTCGATCATTTTGAGGCAGGGAACGATGTAGAAATGATATCTCTAATTTTCTCTCAGAGTAAGGTTGGTCCTTAGACACCATGTTTGATAAGAACCTACTACTAGGCATCATGTTTGATAAGAACCTACCACTAGACATCATGTTTGGTAAGAACCTACCATTAGACATCATGTTTGGTAAGAACCTACCACTAGACATCATGTTTGATAAGAACCTACCACTAGACATCATGTTTGATAAGAACCTACCACTAGACATCATGTTTGGTAAGAACCTACCCCTAGACATCATGTTTGGTAAGAATTAAAACAAAAAAAACACTGTGTATATTATTGTAGCAAGAGCAAAAACCGGGACTTTTCGTCATTCGTTATGCGAAACATCACTTGTTAAGCGAGTCATTTTTTTTACAATTTTTTTATTTACCATACTTAGTAGTATTAAACAATCGACACATTAAAAGTCTTTAAAATTAATACTTTTAGATGAATTTGCATTAGTAGTATCAAATTTGTAAAAATCAAGTCTTTTGTAAAATTTCGGTATAAGGTAGTTCATTTATACGTCGTTTTACGTCAATGTCTTTAAAGACGCATAAACAATGCAATGCTGTACTTAATTTAACTAGTGTGCTACCAACTTATAAAATAATTCGGGCCAATTATTTAGTTTTAACAATCAGGAATGGAATGAACAGCATTTATAAGTTTCTAACAAGGTTAATCCATTTCTCCCATTTTAAATTGATCTTACTATTGAATGAAATGCACAGTGAGACTCTTATTCATTTACTTTTAAAAAAAATCAGCCTTTTACGAGATTTCTGCTTTCCTCTTAATGACGTAGAGTGTTTTCGTTTATTGCCCGAATTACTACTTGGATGAATTTCCTAGAACATATGATTATGCACTTTGAACTAGTATAAGTTCGGTCTTCCCAATAATTTCCAAAAAAGATATCACAAGGTGATAGATCAAGGAGTTATGAAAAGTACATTAATAAAGATTTTGAGCAAAAACACTCTGAATTCAACAATTTTCATTATTTAATACCTGGAATTTATAACCTGCAAATCCGAAGTCATTATCCTGATTATTTGAAATAATTTAACAAAATATTATATACAAACTTTAGATTCGCTTTCTAAATAGCATCATGCCGAATAATCCTTTTCGTAACATTCATAGGTTTTTAAGTGAATGCATGAATATTAGCTAATGAAATCAATAGTAAGACCAAGAACTTCTAATGTAAAATATTCTTTCAGATATATATATGTATGCATTTCCCTTGTTCGGGGATATCCAAAATATATTAAATCAGATAAAACTTTTCCAATAAGTTTCTTTACAACAGATTGAAAAAGTTAGTTTCAATTACAGTGCAAAATATGACTCAAGGCAAGAGCTATCTTAAGTTTCATAAAGTTTGGAAGAATCCCCCAGATTATTATTATTTAACCCTAATTGCATTTTTCTCGATCAAATGCAATTGAATAAGACTTGTTTCAACGTGGAACAATTAGCTTCATAATTAAAAGTAATTTCTTCTTCTTCTTGAATAACATCTTTGCTATTAAAAGCATTATTAAGAAAAACAGAGACTCGTTTAAGAACTTGATCACTTTCTTATAATTACTGATTTTGAAACGCCATTCAACTAAATAAGGAAGAACTAAATTGCTCTAGAGAAAAGAACCAACTAGACATGAATTCTTTAAAATTTTTAAAGATTTCTTTTTGTTTTTATTTTCCAAAAATACATGCTTTTATTGAAAAAGTAGCGATGTTTTCCCTTTGAATTGCAACAGTTTAGAATGCGTGGTATAATTATATAATGTCTACTTTTCTACACTTAATTTTCGTGACATTTAAAGATAACAGAGTGTCGCAAAAATCTAAGTTATTTTTAATATGATTAAATCTAGAAGTAAGCGTAAAATTCTTCTATATCCAAGTTATTTTTAATATGATTAAATCTAGAAGTAAGCGTAAAATTCTTCTATATCCAAGTTATTTTTATTATGATTAAATCTAGAAGTAAGCGTACAATTTTTCTATATCCAATGTTCACCTAGGATGTGGGAAATCATATGGTCAAAGATGGACATTTATCATTTTTAGAAGTATTTAAAAATTTATAAGTTTTTCTAAATTGCAAATATTCCTACCAGGTTTTTGTCATAGTTGTTTTATTTTCTGATTATAATGAAATGACCTTAATGATACGGTTATATATTGTAGTAACACTATAAGGATGCAGCATTATCCGTTTGGAAAGTTCTATAATTGATTTATATTTGAATATTACTCCATTTAACCCTCCGTTATTCGCGCAGGTTACAGGTGTCCCCCATTAGTTTTAAAAACGCTGCGCTTTAACTACCATTCACTGATTAGAGATTAAACTTTCAGAGCCTGTCCTTGAAATACTCAGGAACAATATGGCGCAGTCATTCAAGGTTTAAGTTTAGTGCACAGGAGATAAGAGAACAAAAAGACATTTGGGGGACTGGTGTACTCCGCGCACCTAAAGGTGCCACAGGAATTTGCAGTTGATCGTTCTTCTTTTGTTGGTTCTTTAATAATGCTTGCTTTTTTTAACGACTTATTATGCTTTCCGTGTGAACTTCTGGCACTTAACTTCGTTTAATATCTAATTTTTAAAAATATTTTTTTTAAAATTTCAGAGCGTTTTTTTCTAAATAAATGGTAGAACTAGAGTTTAACAGCGACTAATTGGCTTTCTAGCGTCGAATTGAACAAAAAGCTTTTAACAGGGATCCAAACTAATTTATGTCGATTCAATTAATTTAAATAGATGGAAATTATTAGAAGAATGTTTACCATATAATAAGCGAGAACTGAATATTTGGATACGCTTGTGTCATAATTATTTACCATGAACTTTTCAGTTTCTATTGACGATAGGTGATAACAAAACACGTGAAAATTTTGCATTTTGTTACATGACAAAAGGAGTTGATATTCTAGATCAGCTATGTCGGAGCATCGTGACTCAAAACATACTTTTCATTCGATTATGATCCCTTTTTCCAATCTTTGAAACAAGTCTATTTTTCAAACATTTTAATTTCATTTAAATTCTTTTAACTTTTTTCAAACTTTTTCTTTCAAACTTTCTTTCAAACTTTTTCTTTAAAAATTTTTCAAACTTTTTCAATTTCATTTAAATTTAATTCTATTTTTCAACACTTTTGTAATTTTCAAACATAATAATAACGATAAGGATTTGAAAATACTTTATGACATCCAAAATTTCATAAAAAAAGGAAAAGAAAATGGGGGGACATATGTACCCCGCGCGACTAACGGAGGGTTAAGTTTTCCTGGGTTGCTTAAAATAACTATTTTCTTCATATTGAATTTACAACGCAAAAACTGTTCCATTTTTATTGTCCTAATTTTATAACATACAGGGTGTCTGAATAAATAAACTAACAGAAATGTATCATTGCAGTATTTTTCATTCAATAAATTAAATATCAAAGCTTATTTTCAATGAAGTTGATGTTGAGGGCATTGTATTCAATTGTATGTTAAAAATCAAGCGTCATTCTCGTTTCAGTATGGCTTCTGAGCAGCCCTCGTCCCCTCCATATATTGAAAAGCACTAAGATTTCTACCAGACATGCTGCTTATCTCGTCTAATTTAAATTTGACCAACCTAAGATGCCAAAGTTTTTATTTATCATGAGTCTTTGAATAGATAGGCAAGACCAAATGGGACCGGTTGAGTTCAGCATTGTAGAAATGTTACATACACCTAATTATATCAGAATACATCAAGGAACGTATGTTATCCAAGCATTTAAAATAAAGTGCTATGAAATGTAATGTGTAAGAAGCGTGTTCATTTTATTGGGTAGAATTTCCTTGGCTTGTTCTCAAACAATTGTGTTATTATATTTTTTTCTGAGTGTTTGGTAAAGTTATATTATAGACTTTCACATACTACTTAAAGGGCAAAAGGCCATTATGAACGAAAAGGTATTTATTATTATCTTATATATGCAATTCTAGTTATAAATATGGGCTAATTATATTAATATGGGTTTAATTTTTTATAGTTTTTTCGGAAAATTATAGTCACTGATCGTTCAGAAAACAAGAATTCGTGTTATTATTTAGTTTTTAAGAGATATTTTTTTAAATAGATATTTTGAAATTCTGAACAATTGAGAATTATAACAACGGTCATCAGCAATAATTAAAGCATAGAAATGAAAAGAAAATTTCATATTGATGTGCTATGATTAAATATAATATTTCATTATATTCCATACAGACACTTAGATGTCCAGCTTTTCTTACCGGAAATAAGATGTCTACAATATCACCACAAGTTTCAATTGTAATTTTTGTCTTATAATGTAAACAAATAAATTAAACTGCGTAATATGAATCCTTAATACATCCACAGAGGTTGCAAATTATTCATTTTAAGAAAGAAAGTAAGTAATTTTATTTTAAAAAGAATAAACTATGTATTAAGGAATAATCAAATCTATGTCCAAACACGTATAATTAGATAGATTTTAAGCAATTTGTAGGAAAGACTCTTGACATTATGCGTATTTGTATGCATCGTAATCCATCGAAAAAAGTGCCAAAAATTTTTTCTTTCTTATCAGTATTGCAAAATCCAAACTTCGTTCCTTTCATGTCAAAATGTTTCTTCAACTGAAAAAAATTTAAGAATTCAAATATTCCTTGTTAGAAGAGAAGAATTCTTCTTCTTTTATTCCGAAATTTTATATCTATCCTTTCAAAGTTTGAAACATTTTCTTGCATATGAATTTTTAGTTTGTGATGCTTTTAAAAGGGATTAGAAAGAAATGTGAGTAAATATGCAAAATTTTAATGTTTCTTTATATTTCACACATAGAAAACAAATATCTATTTCTTTAATATGATTTTTTTTAATATAAGAACTCCATTTCGAAGTTAAAAGGTGGCATTTTGATGCCGCATCCCGGTTACCAGCGAAAATTCTACCTTATGTAAACTGTGCTTGAAATACTTTTAACATGTTTCTTTTTTATAATTAATATTAAATTTGATATTTCTACAATATTTAATATTTAATTCGATTTTCTAAATATTAAATAATATGTCAAATCTTGACATCATTTAACTGAAAAATGATAACAATTTTTAAAGTATTCTTAGCTTTATCTTGATTTGAACTGTATAACCATAAATGTTTTGAGTCACGAAATTTTATATCATAGTTATTTGAGATAAATTCAAAAATATTTTTGTGCCGCGCAAGAAATTACATGATTTTTGTTTTAGAACCTCTAAATCTGGTTTGTTGTTAGTAAGTGCATATTCAGAACAGAAACTGAAACAGAAAGTGACTGGACGTTCAATTAATTCTTTAGTTTTGAGATCTGAATTGTTATTTTGTAGTTACGATTAACAATAGTTTTATTTAGACAATAAATACGTTTCTATTGTGCTTCTTAAAAAGGTTTCATTGGTCATTAGCAAAATTTCTTCGTCTTCCCATTTGTAATGCCATTTATGCCAAGTTAAGTGCCATATCGAGAAATATTGAAGAATTTTTATCCTAGATATCTAGTTCCCTATGATGCATGTACTTTCATTAAAATGAATAGCACACACTTCACAGAATTCTACATATTAAATTTAGAAATATCAGGTATCGCTTGGAAATATTACAACGATTCTTGATCGTAATTTTCTTGATCAAGCAAGTTCGATATACGCACTAAAAAGATTCGATGTTTTAATAGAGGCCTAAAAATAAGGATATGAAATTAAAGACATTTGTAAAAATTTAAAGAGCTTTTAACTAAATCAAATCAAACCCCTGTGTTAGATGATCAGAAAAGATCACCAACCAAAACAACATTATTGAAATTTAAATACAGAAATGCAGAGATTCTCTAAAACTTTTCAATTTCTGATGACATTTTGTTGATTTTAACGTTTTCATTTTATTCGAATGACAACAAAATATTTTTTTCTCATTTTCCATTTAGTATATTTCAGGATTTAAGCGACGACATCTGTAGCTTATTGTACATCCAAAACTAAAATGTTCCTATGAACATCCAAACATCTGTATATTATTGTATCTAAACATAAGACTTAGTACTTAAGTAATTATATAATGAAAAATAATAACAACCAAGAGCTGAAAATAATTCCCATCTAGAAAACCACCTTATTCCCTCTCTGATTATATCGAGACGATAAAAGCACACGAGTTTCCTCCTGAACGTAAATCTCATGTTGTGATGTTTTTTGTTCGTAAATCAATTTCCTATTTTCCAATGATAAGATTAAAACCCCGGGAAGAAAGATACGATTCAATCCCTTTTACCGACGGGTGATTATTTACCACATTGTAGGCGCCACATTTTAGGAGATAAGTAGAGATGTGTCGCCAACATCTGGAAATAACATGGGACGAAAAGGGATGACGAACGAAAGCTATTATCTTTGTTTTAAAAAATTGGGAAAAAAACGGTAAGATGTGGTAAGAGATGATGGTTTAATGGCCATCTTTTTCTCAAGTGATTGCATTTTTAAGACAAGATTACATGAGATTAAGATTATAAAGCCGAAAATAAAATGATATTTTTAGCTGCAGAAAGCGGAAGTCGAGTTTGTTATCTATTTGGAAAAAGACTTAGCTGTCTGGTAAACAAAAGGGTTTCTGGATGATTTTTTTGCCGAGTTGTTTATTAATTTTGGGACCCGCTTTGCTGCATCAGTAACTTAGGTCAAAAACAGCCCTTGGTACAGATGGATTAACTTTTGCTTATACTTTTCTTAAAGTATCCTTAATTAAATGCAGATTGATTCAAAATTAAACGTGCGAACAATTAGCGGAAGTAGGCTATACAAAATCAAACCACATGTTAACTGGAAATTATGACAGGAAACGCCACTTATATAAGCAAAGAGCGCTGTGGTTAAATTGCAGCCTTCTGGTTAAATTGCAGCGTTATGATTAAATTGCAGCGATGTCGTTTAAAGTTCCGACTGCAACAACAGCTCCGTCGAAAACAACAGTTTATGAATCCTCAGATGTGGATTTGCACCTAGTGAGTGAAGTAGTTGGCGTCAAGCGGAGGCCTGCGACACGGTATTCAAACATATGTGTACCGTATCATCAAATGTTTGAGAATTTGTATCTGAAGGTGAATATTGATAAATTGTAACAGCAGGCACGAAGAGGAGCGGCTAGAGCGAGGTACACTCCTGTCTTGAAAGAGGTGGCGTGAGGTAGAGGAGTACAAAATCCTGGTAAAGGAATTTTCATCGCCTCTGCAAATGTCCATCCAATGATGCACCTCCTCTAAAGCATGTGTAACTATGCATGGCAAGAGCTTTGAGCGGTTGCTGAGAAACTGGACGTGTGCACGTACTATCTAAGCTTAAAGTACCGGCAAATTGAAGAGTTTTCACCTATTATTACCTTTATTTCTGCGTCTTCATGTACCCTCGAATTTATCTGAAGGACGTTTTGTGTCATTCTTTTTTGTGTGGCTCTGTCTTGTTTTGTGTTGTCTACCTTCCTTAAGACTTTGATCGACAAATTTTAAATCCGCATGTATAAAAAGACGAACGAAATTCCAAAATGTCGTCGGTCATTTCATGTCAGCTTTTACTTAAAGAACATTCACAAATATGATTCAGAATTTTTCTTTTCTATTTAACAGGTATATGGCGATCATGCATCCTTTAAAGCCAAGAATGTCTCGCAGCACCACTCTCAATATCTGTGTGTGGATCTGGGTGTTTAGTATCTTGCTCTCCTTCCCCAACCTGTTGTACTCGATGACGATCATAGAGGAATTTCCCGATGGGGGTAATCGAGTCATCTGCTTCATGTTTTGGCCGGATGGACCGTCGAATGAAAGCAATCAGGAATACATGTAAGATACTTAATATTATTTCTATTTTTGAATGATTTTATGAATTTAATTGTTGCTTTAAGTTATTAATATCATGGATATTTTGTGGAGGGATTAAGTAGTCAAATAACATTTCGAGAAAAAAGCGGAAAGTTCTTTCCTTCATTACTGGAGTGAAAGAGATGTGGTCATTTACGTATTATTCCGTCTTTCCTGCATGTTGGCGTCGATCCAGAAAAACTTGTCAATAATTGGCCCATCATACCACCAACTATTTTCATAAAAAACTTCTCTTCAAACGGTGCTATTTAACGCCAGTAATGGAATAAAGTGACGCCACAACACCCTCACACATTACAGAATATGCTTTTGTTAATGAAATGAACAACAGAAGAAGTATTTATTTTAAACTTTTATGAAAAATATTCACTTCGAAACAAGATTGCAAAATCATAAGGCGCTGAGAGAAATACCTTAATAATTATTGTAATCATATCTATAATATGTTTTAACTTTTAATGAATGTTTTAGCCGCCATTATCCGGCTATCTCACAGGCAGTGAAAATGATGGTTAAAATTAAGTTGGGCCAAAGTGAAATTAAATTAAATTTATTGTTCACACATCTACCACATAGAATTATTTTAGATTAACTAAGATTACATTATACAACTCGCTAAGCATGGAAGAAAAAGCGACCTTCTTGCACGAACCTCTCAAGTCAGTCTGTTTCTATCTTACTTCTGATTGCGAAAAGTGCTTGCAGCGCCATCCACCGGCAGGAGGGCGAGAAAAATGTAATTGTCACAATGTTTATTAATTTTCTTTCTTATCATTATCAATATGGCTTGATTTATCTATAATATTATTTTCAGCGCGTCATGTTTATAAGATTTTCTATCGAAATGTATGATATATTTTTATAAAATTAAACCTTTTTTGGGCGCTAAACCTTTTTCCAAAAGAAATAGGCTTTTTACATTGCTATTGTTTCCTTACTTTTAGTCTTAAATTCAAATCATAATTCATTGTTAAATAATTAAGGAAATTCAATTATATTTTCTAAAATGCAATATCAAATGGTGTTTCTATATGGAATCAAATTTTAATTGTAATGAATAGATTAATTTTGAATATATTAAAATATTGTATTGTTATCGTAAACACACATCTGTTCGGAATTTGTGACAACTTTATCTCATTAGGAGGTGAAAAATATCAGATTAAAAATTACTTTTTTACATAGATGAACCGAAATACGTGAAATAAAAGATTGTTAATTACAGTTAATTTCTAATATACAAATTGCATGCACTCTTGTAATTTCAAATCTTTGTTATTAACGTTGTTGGAAAGTAAACAAATGAGATCTAGGTATTAAATACATGAATAACGGAACTTATATAAAAGCGAAAAAATTTTACTTATCTCAGAATTCAACTGCCTGCCAAACTAAAAATATATTCAAAACAAGAAGCTTGATTTCTTTTATAAAAATTTAAATAATCCAATCACCTCAAGAAGCAACGTTAAAATTTCCATAAGAAATTCAAGGACAAATTTTAAAATTCAATTTGTCGATCAAATTTATTATCTTAGCGTATTTCTATTAAAGAGGAGGCGAATAGTTTGGAACTGGCTTTTGAAGTACTTAACATAAAAAAAATAGTTCAGATTAATTCGAGTTAGGGTTCTCTGAATATTCTGGTGTAACACTTTCCAACGAGCTGAATTTAATTTGCATCCATTTTCTTTGAGGAATTTCCTTCGGTATATTGAATTATCTAGTAATTTATTTAAGATTCAAACTAAATTGAGAAAAAATTGCGGTAAGAATCGAAAAAAAGGACTTCTTTTTATCCATTATTCCAAATATAGCAGAATTTATAATATTACCTATAACTATAGCAGAATTTCTTTTTAGGAATTTAATATAAGTATAAAAAATAAAATTCATTAGTGAATACTCAGAAAAATATTTGCAATTTGCAATGTCTTCTCATTTCTTTTGTGATGTTTGCTGAAATCATATTTTGATTCCGAATGATTCTGTTTTTAATTGAAAATTTCTGGAGCGATTATATATTAACTATACGGTAAAAGTAAAGTTTACAATACGAAGTCGTTCGTCTCTACTTAGGATCGCCTATTTTTTGTCGCCAAGAACAAGATGGCTCGGCGATGTGAGAACATTTGTTTTGTTGCGCAGTGAGTATTTTATTGTTGCCTTGTGCACGTAATGCCTCTGGCATTGCAAGTGTGTTCCGGGCAAATTTTTTAAACTTAATAAACAGCGGTTTCGCTTTCAGCAAATTGGGAAACTAGTAGCTATGCTTGTTCATTAAAAGTTGTGAATCAAAGTTTTTTTTTAAATTCAAAATGAATTCTTACCTCAAAACATTCCTTCGTCAAAGTGAACATGAGCGAAGAACTTCGATCTTTCATTGATAAGTGAAACACACAGAAAAAGTTTAATATATTAAATTCTATTTATTGTCATTTTATTTGAAGCCATTTTTCATTACGTCGTCACACGAAACAAATGCATTATCCTATCTGTCAAAAATCAAAATGTAGAATTCCAAACGAAGTTTTATTCAAATTCGAAGAAATCGACCAATGAAATCGCACATAGCACATACCTGACCAATAAAATAGCAGCACTGAGGCGTGAAATAAAAATGTAACTATTCCTGCTCAAACAAGACACGAATAGGAACATCCTGCTAACCAAAACAAATGTTCTGACGTCGCCAATCCTTCTGCTTGGCCAAGGAATTGGCGAGAAAGGGCTTCGCACCGTAAACTTGACGTTAACCAATTATACTTTACTTGTATGATTCATATACGAGAAATAAAGATAAATTATCCTCTAATTTTTGAAAGTTATATCTGCCACAAAGGGGAAAAAATACTCATTGTTCATTTTAGAAAATATTTGCAACTTACGACAAAGTTTAATATAATAAAATGTGTTTAATGATGAAGCGAGACTGCAGTAGAGTAAAACTTCTATTAATCCTCACCCTCCGGGCCAGGTTTGTGACGGATAATAGAATTCTCTTAATAGATAACATGTGCAGTAACGTGATTTAACTGATAGCTCGGGACGAAAATAAAATTTAAATCATTTAAAAGGGAATAATACATGCATATTGTATTTATGTAACAAAAAGATCTATATAAACTTCAATATAAGACAATTAATGTACAGAAATGTATTATCCCAGATAACAATTTTAGTATGCAGCAGACTTGCACTGCAAATCTGCAAGCTTACAGCAAATTTGACACGGCAAGAGTGCAAGCGTGAAACAAGTTTGCAGAAAGTTAACGCAAGCTTCGAAGTCACCATGGGACGAATTTGCAGCAATCTTGCCGCGTCACACTCATTGCAAATTATAGCAAAGACAGAGTACGAACACAACCCGGGATAGAACTCGCGACCTACTGCTCGGTAGCCTGACATTTCGCTAATACATCGTTCGATTCGATTCGTATACGATTTATTTTAAACTATTTTCTTGATTTCATTAATTTTTTGAGTTGAAAATATGATTTGAAATCAAAGAGAGAGTGATTTTCGCTGATAACTACGTTTTGCTAGTAGAATAAATTATGAAATTAGAGTTCAAAAGTAATTACTTGAAAATGGGACAAAATGGGTTATTATTTTTCAACAAACATTGACTGTTTTTTCGGTTTAATTTTGTTTATAAATGTTAAAATTTCAACATTAAGAAAAAGGCGATATAGTTTTCTTTAAAGTAAAAACTTTTAGTAAAAAGATGGATAATGTTTCAAAATTGTTTTTTATAAAAAAAGTTAGTTTTTTTTACAAATTAACATTGATTTATTGAATTAATAAAAAGAAGGATGGTCTAGGAGATGCTATTAAAATCTTTTTTTTTATAACAGAGACAAAGATAATTATCTCTTTGTGCTATATTTGCATCAAGCTTGCTTTGCAAATTTGCATTGCAAAGGAGGTGGCGCTATTTGTCACGGTGAACTTGCAGCAGACTTGCAGTGCAAGGAAGGTGGCGCTAGTTGTCGCGGCGAATTTGCTACAAGTTCGCTTCAAGTTTGACTCGTCAAATTTGCTATGACAAGGTAATATCAAGTCAAAATTAAACTTGCTGCAAACTTACGTGCTATCTGGGATAATGCTGTAAACCTACGTTTTTAGACTAAGACGGATAACTGAAACTGACAGTTAATCAAAGTTTTCCTGCACTTCTAAATGCGAAATAGTAAATCATAAAAATTAAATTAGGTTTCATCCGATTGTCTGAATAAGCTTCCTGATTATTACGCAATTGTAAAGACAGCCCCGTTTATTTTATTGCACGCATATTTTTAATAAATATAAGATGGATGCAATTGTGGTCTTGCGTTCCGTAATTTGAGTAAATGAAATGAAACAAATAAATATTCTAAAAATAATTTTATAAAGAAATACTCGAATATATTTTCAGCAATTTCTAACATAATGTTTCATTTTATCATTTTCGACAGATCACGAGTTACCTAAATATACTGCAAATGCAAATATGTCTCTCTCTTATTTAAATTACCTTTATCATTCTTTCAATCCTTCTTAAAACGTTTGAAAATTTTGCATCGCTTTACCCTATATTCACGCTTTACCAAAAGGAAGTTCTGTATAAAAATGTTGTAGCAAAAGTGGAACACAGTAAATACACACAGACTTTTGAGAACAACGTGCACTGCCTAAACAAACGAGATTAAAAGTAAACGCATTTATTTAACTTAGGAATCCCTAAAGTCTTCTAAAATTATATTTAAGTGATACCATGAGTGAAAATTATTGCTAATATGAAAAACATAGCACAGAATGGCTAGAAATATGGATGAATTATAGTGGGTTTCAAGATACGAAATTTTAAATATTAAGTAACATTTTTTACTTCAATGCATAACAAGTACTGCAATGTAATTTCTGTAACTACTTATCACGTTTGCAGCAAATGCTTTACTCAAACAAGATAAGCACTTTGCAGAAAGTTATTTTTAGATTATTTCAGGTAAAATGTATTGTGTGTACTTAAATTAAATTGGGGTTTTTTGCTTTGAAGCCTTATATTTTACAAACCTAAGCTAAAATTAGATTGGGTTATTTTATAAAATCTTGAGCTGGCCTTCACTTTTCTAAGATTTTAAAAAAACCTAATTCACTAATTAAAGGTATTAGCTTAGAAGCAAAAGAGGAAAAAAGTAAAATTTCAGGAATATACTGTTTAACTATTACAAATTTTTCTTCTTATATTAACTATTAGTAATTGATCGATTCAATTTAAAAATATAATTTTATTCATATTTGTTCTGCCTGTCATTTTCCGAAATGTGAATTGTTTATTCAGATTTACTGTGCCAAGAAAACATATCTGCGATTCTTGTAATC
Organism: Araneus ventricosus; assembly: GCA_013235015.1. Lineage (NCBI taxonomy): Eukaryota > Metazoa > Arthropoda > Arachnida > Araneae > Araneidae > Araneus > Araneus ventricosus. The sequence continues at coordinate 131,614 of BGPR01001082.1, read as the reverse complement.
TCTAAATCATCTCATAAATAGGGAAATGGTTCATTTTTTCGAAATATTAAGAAATGCAAAATTTTAATTGACTTTGTATTCAATAATACTTTTAGATTTATTTTAAAAGATAAACACAGTCCACAATCATTATACATTTTAATAAAATAAGTGTTTTTATATGAAAATTGAATAAATTAGCCTTTTTTTAAAGCCCTGCAATAAGTCCATCGTTTATTTTTAAGAACATTTCATCTTCATTCAATTTTACAAATAACTAAATAAATAATTGTGAAAAAATCTCTAAAAATCAAATTTGAAAGGATACCAATTGAGATTCAAACTATTCATATTTAAATATAATAAATAAAATTTTTATTTCTTATGTGTTTTAATTCGAAAGATTAATTGAAAAGGAAGATATTTTTCTAGAAATGTTTCTTTTCCGTAGGAATGTTTAAGATGATTGATATCTTTTTCATAATTATGGAAGGATTTAAAATTTTATACACATACTTTGAATTATAAAGAAGAGAAAGAGCTTAATTTTCAGGCACCTGAATAATGTCTCTAGCGTCTTCTATAGACCTTAGGAATGAAGCAGTCTTTGCATGACGCTTAAGAGTTTCCTTAGAAGATGCTAATTCCCTACGTATTGTACTCTCTCGAAACTTTTACTTGTAACTTTACTCATTCATATTCATGAAGTACAATCATTACCATCTGTTGCATTCCTTTTATATGCTTCATTTCGTAAAGCAGCAATTCGTTAACATAACGCCTTTTTCTTAAATGAAATATATTTTGTTATTGTTTTATGTTTCATATAAAAAGATCTTTCTCTATGCATTGATTCATACAATACTCCGTAGGAATGTTTAAGATGATTGATATCTTTTTCATAATTGTGGAAGGATTTAAAATTTTATACACATACTTTGAATTCTAAAGAAAAGAGAAAGCTTAATTTTCAGGCACCTACATGATGTCTCTAGCGTCTTTTATAGACCTTAGTAATGAAGCAGACTTTGCATGTCGCTGCTGAACGTGGAAATTACTAATAAAATTACAAGGTATGCTGTAAGAAAATAACTTAAATATAAAGTAGCTTAAAATGAAGAATTGGACGAATTTCATATATTTTAAAAATCTGATTCATTGAGTTAAAACATTCTAGCGAAAAATATGTGCATGACATGTACATTCAGAAAAATTATATGTCAATTGGTGTATTTGTATGGAATTATCTTGGATTATTTTCCTACAACAGGTGACAAAATTTGTAATATAGGTTTTATACATAGCAAAATAACGAAAATATAATTGAATTAATTGCTTGAAATTTAGTTGCTTGAGATAAGAAAACTTAGATAAAATGCCTCACAGATTAACGATAAATGTTTTATGTAAAAAGAGAAAAAAATATTTATTTCAACAGTTAATTTGATTTGTAGATAAATAATTTTTCTCTCCTTAAAGAATAAGAAAGAATATCGAAAAAATTTCTAAATAAGAAAATAATTGAAGGCCAGATATTATATAGTACCACAACGCAATACTACTACAAATCTTTGAAACAAGTAGAAACTTCTCAAATCCTTTTGAAATAAAAGAAGTCTCATCATAATAATTGAATCAGTTCCAAAGTCTCACAAAGGAAGTTTATTAATTAAGCTGGGATTAAATTTTTCATTGAATATCTTGCGAAGGAAAATACGTCACAGGAGCTTAACAATTCGAATTTTTGCCTATAAGATTAGGCAACTGAAATAAATTAATTTCACATACAAGCCTTTTTTTCATTTAAATTAAAATGTAGTCAAAATACCATGATAAATAATGACAAAAGCTTTATATGTGACTTCTTTAATTATCTTTGATATTAATTTTGAAACAGCATCAAATATATTAATTCGTGCTTCAAATATTTATTTTTAATTTCGGTTGACTTACTGGTGGAAAAGTGGAATTTGTAACAAATTCTAAAATCAAAAACTATATTTTGAGGAAAATTTTGTTCTAATCAAAGTAAGAAATAACTCGATTTATACTAATTTTAATACTTGATATAACGATGCGAAATTAATTTTATTTAAATTAAAACATTGCTACGTCTTAATGATAATTGATTGATACGTAGATTATGTGATTCTTACGACAAGAAGAAATGATCCACTGTTATCCATTTAGATCCGTAAGGGTCTTTGAATTATCACAAAAATCAAACAAGATCAAAACAGTTTCAAATTGAAGCAACTTTCAACGATTTTTCTTATACTAAACATCAAGTCAGGACTACTTCTTGCAGTAAATTAAATGAAATTGTAGGCGATTATTACTGCAAATAAGAAGATGGTTGCTTAATTTGGAATACCTGGACATTTTTTCATGTAAAATAATAGAAAAGTAATTTAAATAAAATATAGTAGAATTTTTTGTAGTGAATTCATCTTAAAAAGGATATAATTAACTTCTATTAAACACACTTTACTACTTTAAAGTCGGAAAAATAGCTTAAAAATTGTGGTTTAGGACTATTTAAGGAAAGTAGTTTCATATGTTGGACCATTGGTTCACGAAATTGGGCCAACAAATTCTGCAAGCACAATTAAAGCAAAAATATTTTTTGTTTCTCAAATACGCACCAGCACACAGGGCATGAACCAAAATATGAAATTTTATTCACCAATATCATTTCTTCTTCTCCCTTTGTTTCCTCACAAATGATACGAATCCTTAGTTTTTGGCCCAACATTTGATAACTATAGTGCCCTTTTTAGTCATTTGTTTCATCTCAATATATGAGGCCCATTAGGGGTGATAGTTGCTTTCTGACCTATTTCTGTATTCTCAAATAATACTCCAATAGTCTTAGACAATCCAATTCAGACAATTGCTTGCGGCCCAAACTAGACCAAATTTTGGAAAAAAAAACAAAACAAAAATCCCTTAACCTTATGTTTAAACTATTTTAATCAATATATTATAGTAAATCGTAGACCAAAAGTTTTCCAATCTGAAGATGTAATAAAATATTTTCAACTGTCTTTAAAACAGCGTAAGGGCATTTTCTCTTTTGTTAAATTGTTAAAATAGTTAATTGACGATACCTAAATTTAAACACTTTTCTCTAACTGTAATAACTTTGCCCTTTCTGTTAAAAATGATTTCATATATTACATTTGCATTGTTAGGACATAATTTGTCTATTTTGCGCCTGAAATATTTTATAGAATCGAAGTTATAATACCGGTCCACAATCCTGGAGCAAGTCGAAATTCAGAGAGTCTCTGATACATTATATATCATATTCAATCTAACTTGAATTGACAAAATATTTGAAAATCTTCCTTCAGGGTTTTGGGAAACTATTTTAAGGAAGACTATTCAATCAAATATTTCAGTAAATTTCATTTTAATCTGTTTTTTTTACAATTATAAAGTTCCCAATCAAAGTTTGTCATTTAATATTTTAATAGTTGAAATCAATAAATTATTGGATCATATATTATTTATTCAGTGTAAATTATTTCAAAATTATTCATTCTCGAATCTGAATTTAATGAGAATTTAATAAGCAATATATAAGAAAGTTCGAATAATGGGCGTTCGAGTAACACCCATTATTCTGAGTTAAATAAACATAAGTATTCAGAAAGAGCGTAGCTGATGTCGAAGCCTAAAATTTGCATGGAAACTTATCGGCTTTTGTATAATTTGCCAAGCTGTTCTCCGTGGTTGGGAAGATATGGAAATCATCTAACACACATTGAAATTTTATATATATAAAGTAATAAAATCTTTTTACATGATAGTCAGTTATTTATTGCATAATAATGTAATAAATTTCTATTTTTAATATTCATTATCAAGCAAGCATGTCTGAAACGAGAGGCGATAAAATGTTTTCATTGTAATATTCTTAACAGCTTCGTCGGTCGCACACTTTCAGACACACGATAAGAAGGAACTTTATTGTTTCTCATAAAGTACTGACAAATGAAATAAATTGAAGGAGAAGATCTCTTATGATAGTTAAGACATATTAAAATTTAGTTTCTTCATAAAAGTAAAAATCAGATTTAACGCCTAAAACCTTTTTCATTAATAAAATTTTTTGTTTCTTATTATTTTTTTTAAAGCAATAAGGAATGATTTTCCACAACGCAAGAAGTAAAGTTAATTTAGCTTTGTAAAGGAAATTGAATTTGTAAATCATTTAATGCTTCAAGAAATGAAAGAAGCTTTTAGTTTGCTAAAATTGAATTAATTGATAAAAAAGAGAGAATTTAAAATCAGTCTATTGACTCCGCAATCGTTCTTTAAGCGATATTGAATCCAATTTTAGTTTTTCTCAGTCTGAAAACTAAATGCGTATAAATTTATAAAACCAAGTCAACTAAAATTGAATTTCTCAGTCAAATAGTATGGCATATCACTGCCCAAAAGTGACTAAAATTACCTGCATGAAACAAATAGCAAAACTGTCTTAATTATGAAGATTTTTTACATATTTTATTACTTGCCCCAATATCATAAGCATATTGTATAACATTTACACTGTAATACACAATACTGTAAATGACGAGGAATATAGAATGCCTTACCAATTGAATTGTATAATATTTGAAATTATTTCCTAAAGGACAAAAATTTTAAAAACAATAAAAATGTTAATGGCGACTCGTAATGCGCAGAAATGATATTCAAAAGTTAACTTTCGCATTATTATGTAAAAAGAAACTATTTTTCGAAAACAAAATGACAAATATTCTTATAGAAATTCACATTTCTTAAAATGAAAATGAATTCCAAATCAACAGATAACAAGACAAACGATATTTCTGTTATTTCACATTTCCTTTTATACCAATTTACCTCCGCTGTCTTGCTAGTCGAGTGGTTAAGACGCCAGGTTGCTAGCCAAACGTTTCTGGTCTCGAAAGTCAGAATAAATTAAATGCGATTTTGAATGTTAAATTGTATTGATATGATAACTGGAAGTCAAAACAAGTTTTGATTAAAGTATAGTCGCAAGATGCTGTTCGAAAGTTTTAAAAAATTTTTCCCCATAACCTAACATATGGTTTTGTAGATTTTCGTACCATGGAATCAAGCAAAAAGGGAAAACAAAGCAGAAACAGAAATGTAAATAGAGAATATTGAACATTATTGGCATAGCAATTTGGAAATCTTTCATTTTATAATTTCAATATTGTAAAACAATATTCTACGACATTTTTTAAACATTTTGCAATATTGTGTATATGTTTTATTTGGATATCTTCTCTCATATTTAAAAAGAAGCTTTGTCTTATTAAGTATTTCTACAACACTATCAATAATATCATTAAATGAGAAAGATTCCATTGAAAGAGCCATAGGAATGACGAAATGTTTTAACCAATCATATTCATAATGAGTTTATAAGAGTTTGAAGGAAACATTCTTCCACAGATTTTTCCCTCTGGCCGATCTCAAATATCACATCTCATCTGATTTATCCTTCTGCGAAAGCCTTTATCATCTTACATGTCAAGTAAGAATGACGATCCATCCAAGATCCTTATTGATTATACAAGACACAGTGACTGAACATGCGTGTAATGTGATTATGCATGATTATGTTGACACGCATAGAGCTTGATGGATGGTAAACTCTTCATAACACTTTGGAGTTATCTTTTACTATGAGTACTTAGAAACATTAAAAAATATCTTTAAAAATAGGAAAAATCATCTCGTGGAGGAAATTCTAGTAAGAAAAAAATGTCTATTAAATTCTGATCGCGGAAACTGAACATTTCGGTCTTCAAATTTATTTCGATGCAAAGTTTACAGGAATTTACTGTAGACTAATTAATCAAAAATCATTAAAATTGAAGTGACTTTGACTACTCTATCCTTTTAAATTATTTTTAATGAACTTTCTGTGTAATATCAATTAAATCTGTGTGCATGAATATTTTGCATATAAGAATTTACATTAAACTTTTCTTATTACATGAAAAAATGCGCTTTGTTTCAATGTAGAAATCTCAAAAGCATTTTTTCAATTGAGAATGCGAATATTTCCTTGGAAATAATGCTTATTAAATAATATATCGAAGTATTCATTTATCCTCGTATTATTAATTCAATGATCCTCAAATTATTTACTTTACAAAAATGTAGTGGACTTGAAGAAAAGCAGGTAATATAAAATAATTATTGTTTCAATTTTTAAGGCTTTTTAGTAAGAATTCTTGGATTCAATACAATAAATGCATTGAGTTTCTTTTCTTGTCTCTTTAATAACTACAGAAAATATGATAATAAGGCAATCTATTTGCAGGGAATTCTTTTTAAAAATTTGTAACTATACTTCTTAATAAATAGAGGAGTAAGGCTATAGTTCTTAAATTTCCCTAATAATATTCAACTTCTTGGGATGCGGAAAACAAGAAAATGAGAAAGATGGCCACGAATAGCAATATAGGATATATTTCTGTACTAAAAGCAAAAGAGAGGTTTTCGGTTCGATCTAAAATCAATCGTAGAGTATCTTCGAAAAAAGATATGAGAAAAAGATGTTAGGAGAGGTCGATAATCCAGACATAATGTCTTTTACAGTGGACGACCGAAGCGATCAATTGCAAAGATCTCAGGTAAAGCTTCGTCATGCAATTACAAATTCTTTTAGGTTGAAAAAAAAATTAAGGTGAAAGGAACATTGGAGATGAATAAGAACGCTTTCATTGTTGTATAAAATTTTTAGTAGTATGAAAAAATACGTCTTTTAGATTCGTCTTTTAAAACACTTCTCGCAGATTTTCCGAGTTCATTGTCTTATAAATTGGTCAAATGATTTCATAAGCTGAGTTTTTCAAAATCAGGTTCTTCACTATATAGATAGAAACGATATTTTCGATTTCAATAACACATCTTGCAGACTCAAACGTTTATAATTGAAAAAAATACAGTTTAATTTTTATGTACTCTTACCAAAGGACAGCTTCTGTGGTAAATTTACTCAGATAATACATTCAGGACACTCATCCTAGTATTTTAAGAAATCAGTGATATCTTCTGATTACATTTTTCTGTGAAACTGTCGCACTAGGTGAATAACAATTTGATTGATATTTTATTTAAGAAAATGCATTCCTATTATTTAATAAATTCAAGAATTCAGTTTTGAACTCTTCAAATCAATAAAATTCTGAACAAAGACTTGCATCTGTTACAAAAACCTCTTAATAGAAATTTAAATTTTATTGATGAAGAAACCATTATTTAAATTTTACTTAGTTTATATTAGATATACATATGGAATAAGCTAACTAAAATTTGTAACAATTTTGTAGTTTATATTTAGCAATAAATCCTTCATCCATAACCGTAGCCTTTTCTTCGTTTGGTGTTCTTTATCTTCTTAGATTGTTTTTCGTTGATTTCATGATATTCTTCGAACAACTGAGCTTCCTATAACTGGACAAGAAAGGCCAAGGCAGCAATTTTATTGTATTACTTTTGGCACAATGAGCTTATAACCATAATCGAGGCTGCACATCTACAGCAACACCCTCATTTACTTTTTCGTTTATTTTGGAATATTTTTCGACTTGTTCTTAACTGATAGTTCATGATCTTACGCAAATAAGTATCAAACAATTTGTTAATCACGTGCTCCAATTGTGATTAAGATATGAAATTGATGCAATTCCACGAAGCAGGATTAGAAATTTAAATCTTTAAAGAAAAATAGCATTTCTAGAGATACAGAGGCCTTAAAATATCCCTAAATAAAAATCATAAATTCGTTTTCTTCTCCCTTTTTATAAACTTTCTACTTTACTAAAGTATTTGCGTTCATTCTACTTTAGTTTTTTATCATTTCGCTTTACTATTAATTTCCACGGAAAAAATGTTTTCACTTCGACTTTGTAGTTTTTACATATCTTTATTTCTCTTTTATCAGTTAATTCTTCAGATGATTTCAAATTTATTTTAACATCAGATGAAAATCTATCTAGATATCTAAAAAAGAAGCACATTTCTGAAGTAGCTTTTAAAATTTACCGACTCAAAGAATTGTTGCAAAGTCATTTTGTTGATTAATTTCAAATGCAACCAAAATTAAAAATCGCGATAATATTCTTTAAAAATAATCAAATTTATAGTTTTTGTCTGTTTTTTTGTGACACATGCAGTCAAATATAAAGCTCGATGCAGAATTCTGTATGAGAAATAATGAAACTGTAAAAGTTGATTGGGAAAAATTACCTGTAATTGTTTTGCACTTTATGATCAAAATTATCTGGACACTTAGGGATTTATGCATTCTTTTAGATTTCTCTCGAGAGGCTAAGAAAACTGCTCTTCGACTTCGACCACTTAAATAATAGACTCGAAGTCACATTTTATAGTAAAGATTCGCTTATAAGGGCATTTAGGGGACCAACCAAAAATTGATGGAGAAGAAAATGATTTCGAATCATCTGGTTTCACACAAAGCTTCTAAAGATTTGGAATTTTCATCGTGTAAAAATAACACGTGTATTCGGGGACACATAAAAGTGTTTTTAAAGAATCCGAATTTTTTTCATGTGTGTTCCTTCTAATAAGCAGAGTTTACAATCAAATTATACGAAACTTACAGAATAATTGGCAATATAGTCGCCAAAGAGTATATAAAATTCAAATAAATGCTTTGAATATTCAAGGAAATATTAATATTTGTACTAAATAATTTTTAACTGCGATTGTGCCAAACATGGTATATTTTTCTTTCATAATTTCGAAGCTAGATATATAGGTCAGCTTATATTAAAAAATTACAGTTCAATGCCTCGAAAATTCAAAATGAAATCGGCATTACAGCAAGCTGAATTTTAGTTTCTGTCTAAGAGAAGTTCAATGGTGAGAGCTTTTCCACAAATTGAAGTTTCTTAAACTTCAATCTTCGAATAGTTTTGTTGAATTGCATAAATATTAAATATACTGGACAACCATGCATACTCATAAATTAAGCACATAGTTTAAATTACAGCTCGACGATTAATATTAGATTTAAATTTACATAATATCAGTTTTTGGAAAACACCTCATCAATTAACTTCTCCTAGACTACCAACTGAACGAATCAAATAGAACTTTTCAGGTTCAATACTTTTATGAAAAAAAAACCTAATTTATATCATGTCAAAATCGCTCAACAAATGTGCGGACCTCCTTTGTATTATCTTCGTGAAACCTTATTTATTTTGCATTCAGAAAGAAAACCTTTGGAATCTTCTGAGAAAAATCCCAATTTTTAAGTTGCAATTTTTTTTCTCAATTTATAAGCAACACTTATATTTTTAGAACGGCCGATTATGTGTAATGAGTCTTAGAAATAAAGACAATGTCCCAACTTCTTATTGGCCCCAAGTGTCATTTTCTAATTCTTATGGAGGTTTCTTCCAGTTTCTTCCTGTCTAATGATTCTATCATTAGACAGAAGAAACTGGTCTCAATGGGATTTGATTCCATTAAGGAAAAGACAAATTAAAATGGACTACTGATTATCCCTCTTCCTTATTTTCATTTAACAAGAGTTCGGTCCCTTTCATCGTTAAAATTGTATTAGGGAGAATTTGCTATAGAAAGTACTGGATATTTTTCTGGAAACCAAACTTAAAGAATAATATGAACACTATGAGTTCTTTGAAATTTACTCTTGGTAAACTCTTCATTAAAATATTTCTTTTGATACTCTAATGAGAAGGATGAACGGCTTATTCTTTTAGAAATATGTTCCGAATCTTCGATTTTTAGAGAATATTTTTGGCAACTGTGTATTTCCACTATTATTACGAAAAAATATTAATTGAAACTAAATGATAGCATTGGTTTTAATATTTTTTCGAAAACTAAAAATTTAATGAAATTTTTTTTAAAGTGTAAATGAACTCATAAATTTTATTTAAAAAACATAAATATTCTGTATTGAAAATATTCGAGTTTTCAGGCACTTTATTTCTTTTAAGTTAATGTCAAACTTCGCATATACTTTGTTAGGATAATGCTTTTACTTGCGATTCTAAGCAAGCCTGTTTTAATAATCATGAATTTGTTATAAGTAGAAATTATGCATTGAAATCTTAATAACAGTCGCCTATTTGTATTAATCCTTAACAGAAGATTACACGATAGTTTGCTTTAAAAAAATTTACTATTTGCATCCACATACGAGCATGACATACTCCTGCTTTAATATGCGTTTTTATATTATGCGATTCGTAATAGATCAGATGAAATCTATCTCTCACAGAAATTTCTATACGAATGGATGTTTCAAGCTAACTCAAAACTCTAATCTTTACCTTGGAATATTGTTTTGAATGGCAACTTCAAAGATACAAAATGCATTTACTTCCTTTTACATTAAATTTTTCACAAAGTACTGTCGGCTCAGGTATCCTAGTCATTATCGGGCGATGGTTTGAAATCATCAGCTCCAAACTTATAGCCCTAGTAAAGCTTTAAAGCGGATATAAACATAATTAAACTAAAACTCATGCAATGCAAATATTTAAATACAGTAGACTCTCGATTAACCGGGATAGATTACCCGGGACAACCCCACCCCCGAAAAAAAAGGAAGCGCAGATTGCGGTTATCGGAATGTGCGGGAAGACCGCATTCTTCTCAACCCTTCCTATTGTATTGGACTCGTCTAGCCGACTTTGAGTTCAGCCAGACTCTAGTTAGACTGTTCTGAAAATGTGGATGAAGAAGCAGTGGAGTAATGGATTAACGACATTGGAATGTTGCGAAATTTTAAGTGACGATGATATTGTGTCCCGTGTAACTTGTGGTTCAGAAGAAACAAGGAATTTTGAAGAATGTCCTGAAAGTGACGTGGAAAATCTTGTAGTTCATCAAAAATTAAGTCACGGTGGCGCATTAGTACACACTGAGGCGTTACTTAATTACTTGGAGCAAGAAGATGAAAGCACGCCTGCAGAAAAATGATATGAAGAAATCTGCGTTGTATAATTCGTCGAAGAGTAAATGAAAAACAAAAACAGACTTCTATCATTTCATTCTTCACAAAACAGTGAGGCAAACTACATCTCTGTTTTTCTTTTAAATTGTACGAATTGTAAATCTAAATAACATTAAATTTATTTGTTAATTCTTTTTCTTTTGTATTAATTAAACTATTAATGCCTTATTGCATAATAATTTTCCATTTTCTATCATTTTTCCAAAATTTTTCATCAAAATTTGCATAAATTGGATTATCCGGGATATTCACTTTTCCGGGACGAAGAATTTTCCGACCATCCCGGTTAATCGAGAGACTATTGTACCACTAAAAAGCTTTTTCAAGAGTTGGATAAAATGTAAATTTTAAAAGTTTAAATATTTTACTGGTAAATTTAAACAAATGAGTACATTTATTCCTTTAAGCCCTGGATTTTCTGTGGACTTCACTAAAGCCAGTGTATTTTTGGGATGATTAACAGAAATTTTTAAAACCGAATGTCGCATGCTTTAGCTATTTGATCTTAATTCTATAATAATATCAGAGAATTATACGAACTCTTGAGGTTTCTCCATGAGATGTAAGTATTGGTTCCTCCTAAATGTGTCACGTTATCAAAGAAATGATGATAATTTCATCATTTAATCGATTAAGATTAACTTATTTATAATTAATGATTTGTTTTCTCTCTCTCTCTCTCTCTCTCTCTCTATTACAATTTGATTTTTTTTGTTTAATGCGTCTAAAACAGCGAAAAGGTAAATAGTTATAGTTACTTTTTAAAATGAGTTAGGATATTTTATAGTATCGCCAAAATTTATAAATGAATTAAAATTAAACTGGTGTCGGAGGGACAGGCTACAAATACGCATCATGCGACATCTCGAATTATAATCGGTTTATTGGAATACGATTTTGTATACATATGCCTTGTACTATGGGACAACTAACAGTAAAACACCATGTTAAACGGATGTAAGTTGTTTTTCTCAAGTATGCAGATGGCTAAAACATGATACTTATTATTTTCAGAATAGTAAGACTAATAAAGAATAAGGCTTTTCTAGAGAACTTTCAAAGCCTTGAAGTGGGCCTTCATGGTGAAAATAAGGTTGTAGCTCATATTTTTGGCAGTAACACTTAAAGATCCTGGGAGAGGATTGATGTCATGCGAAGGCCCTTCCTACATCATCTCAACTAAGCTCTATTGTGTTAAGATCTGGTGATCCACCTGGCTACACCATTCAACAAATACCCCTTCCTCTAGATATTCATCCACAATCTGAAATTATTGTAGTCTAGCGTTGTCAACCTTAGGAATAAAATTGTCGCCTATATCATTCTGAAATAGCTTCACATAAGATTCAGGAATATTATCTCAAAACCTCTGTGCGATCATAGAACCCTCTTCAAAGACATGCAGAAGTATATAGCGACCAAATATGATTCCTTCCCACACAAGGACTCCACTTTCACCGAAGTGATCAATCTCCCTTACGTTGGACGTATGGTGGCGGGCACCACGATCTCTCGAGACGAAGTTTCGACAAGAATCACACTCTCTACTGAATCTCGAGTCATCAGTGAAGCGTATATGGGCCCGATAGTGCTGTGTCCTTGCATTCTCAAAAAAAAGTTTCCCTTCCGCGATTTTCTTAGGGAAACACATATTACCCTTATTTGGGAGTAAAGTCCTTCTCAGCGAGGCGTAAGTAAAGAGTTCGCCAAGAAATTATTGTTTCACTCGGAGCAGCGAAGTTTGATTAGACTTAGCCAGCCATGAACTCTCCACGGTTTCGTACATTTAATACCACGTATCAGTTCCCTTGCAAATTTCGAAAATATGGCTGCTTTCGTGAGTATTATATCCGTAATCTGCAATCAGTACCATTACCTAAATGCATCATTCGAGACACGTCTACCCGTCGAGAGACGTCCGTTTGAGACTGGCCAGCTGGAAGTCTACCCTGGTTCATAATATCAATCTATCATCTAAGCCATTAGAAAAACTTATTTTTCCTGTAATCAATCAGTCATGAGATTTATCTGCTAAGAACCACACTTCTGTATCCCAATACCCCAAGGATGAAAACTGGTCAGTTTCAAGTTTTCTTTTAAAAATTACACATTTTAAACTTTTGAAAGGTTGATAATGTAATGTAGATGCTTATGTTGTATTCACCATTCATGAGACGTCAATTTAAAAATATTAATGTTAGCTATTTTGAATATTTAGTATTTTTTTGTAAAGTACCTTTTGGACACCATTATAAGAAAAAAATGTTGTCAAAATATTTGATGACATAAAATCGATTACAAGATATTTATTGCAACCTATGACATATAAACGCGTCATTTGTGTATTATATAAATCACCGCATTCACACTTTTACAAATGACATTTAAAAGGAAATCTCTAATTTGTTTTTTCATCTTGAAAATTTGGAATTGTTTTAAAATTTTAAATATAAGCTATAACCTCCTTCGTTATAACTTAGTTATTGATTTTTTTAAAAATTTTCCTAACTTGAATAGTGGAAGTTCTCAGTAATGAGGAAAAATATTTTTCACATTTACAGAAGCATTAAAGTAGTAATTACAATATGATAGTTTTTTCAAAAAAATTATGTATTATTGTGATAATTTCTATTTATGTTAACAGAGGTAAGCAGAAATTTATGAAAGAGAGTGATAGATCACTGATCAATTGTATTCTGATATAAAATTAATGAATTTGTTAAAGTATTAAAGCGTATTTTAAAAAACTTTCTTTTTCATTATAGATTAAATATTTGAAACAATTCTAAAATAAAATAAATTCTAGTAAATCTAGTTAAGGGTTTATTTTTGCTGCATAAATAAGTTAAGAAATAAGTTTAGAATGTTGTGTTTATAACTTTAATGCTGCATTCATTGGCCATTTTACTGTTGCTAGGCAACTCTGACATTTGAGATGTGTAATACGAGAGTTTTCCATTTATTAGAAAGAGTTTCTGTGTCCTCTTAAGAACAGTCTATTTCTCTGCTGTTAAAAATGTGTAGAAATCAAAGATGTGTCAAATCAATTGCATCAAGTATGGTTTCATAAATCAAAATGTCTGAAGTGCTTTTGCTATTTCAACAAGAATGTCCTGTAATGGAAACTATTTCCAGAAAGCTTTGAAATGATGAGAGATAAGTTTCTTGCAATTTACATTTGTCAGTTAAGATGCTTCTGGAATTCAATATCAGTATAGAAATGACACATTTCTTAAAAAACAACAATTTTCTTAGAATTTTTAAAAATAAATCCTGATTATTAATCATGCAGCTTTAGTGATTGGATCGAGTACATAGAGATGAACATTTGCAGGGCTTACTTTTATAGCCTTTGACAAAGAAATTGATAGCACGGAGTAAATTATCTGGTGTATCATACCATTCATCTCCTTAATATTATATAAAGTATTTAAGATTATTTGGAATATAGGAGCAAAACTGAATCTTAAACACCATTAGTGTGCATAACCAAACTCCACATTTGAAGGAAAAGTTGTCACACATAACTTTCTTCTTGAGTTGTCACAGACACTAATTTGGATTAAAAATATTTTTAAGAGGATTGAGATTTTACTTTCCTTTCTCTATGTATTTTTGGTAATTTTTTTGTGTTCTTTGATTGACTTGCATCTGTTTCGAATCTTAAGGGTTTTCTCTAAGAGCTTTCAAGTTATACTTCAGACCATTGAAATGTTGACTAAAATCCCCCCTGTGTGTTTTAAGATAGCGTAGTTTTCAATAAGTAGTAATTGCTTTGCCTCAATCTTTTAATCCAATTTTAAGTGGTATATGATTGAAGAAAAAATATTTTGATGAAAAATTATTTGTTATCAAGGTGGTGTTTTGATTTTTTTTTTTGCTATGGTCAAAATGCTATTTTTTCCAGATGATAAATATTAAAATATTTGTCTCTTTATTCAGAGATAGTCAAAATTGATTCAATATTTCACATAAATTATTCCTATTCACTATTCATATTGGAATCAATGAAGAAATGAGTAGCAGTACAAAAGATGAAAGCAAAAATTAAAGAATTGTTTCATAAGAATGTTCATAAAGAAAGCTATCATTTGAACCGAAATCTTCCTTCCAGTGCTCGTGTCGATGAGGCAGTTATTTTTCATATCGACCAGCAAACCGAAGGTTTTTAAGAAAATCGGCTCCAATGATGGGGTGGGATACGGATGCTATTATGAATGGCCACCGGAACACTCTTCGAAGGTTTAGGTCCAAGGTAAGAAGCTTTTCGCCAAAAGTTGAAATAGTAGTTCCATTTGCTGCAAATGGTTTGAGTTTAGAGGCAGTGCAATTCCTTTCTTGGATAGTTCTTGGTGGAATGACGGAGATTTCGGCACCTGCGTCGATTAAAAATCGGAATCCAGTTGATTTGTCGGCCAAAATCATTCTTTTAGATTGGCCGTATACGCTTGTGGCCTCAAGCGAGGGCCTTTCTAGTTTTCCTGATTGTAAATGCAAGGTTTTTTGCAATTTCTGGCCATGCTTCCAAATTTATGATGAAACCAACAAATTCCAGCACTGGGGTCGAATCTTCGTGAACTCGAAGGCCTTCCCAAAAATCTTCCACGAGCTGGACTTCGGGATTGTCTTCTCCACTTTGTTCTGGTGTCTTGGAGATCTTTGACTGATTTAGAGAGCTCTTCGATTTGCCTTCGAAGTGTGTGGCAATCCTTGCATCCGCCATTCGGACCTTCGACCAAGTGGATGGATGACAAGTCAGTAACTTCCAAGACCTTGTCTGCCATCTTTGCAAGAGCATCTAAATCACCAGTGCTGACAGCTAGGATTTGCTGCACAGCTGTGGGCAATCGTTGTAACCATAAATTTTTCAGAAGATCTTCTGGTACATTAGAAGAGAGGTCTCGCATCTTGCACAGCAGTTGAGTCGGACGATGGTCCCCAAGTTGCAGCTAATTTAAGCCGGTGAGTCTCTGAATCTGCAAATTGCTGAATCAGGCGCTCCTTTAAAGCTTCATACTTTAGTTCCTCAGGTGGGTTCAAAATTATGTCACTGACTTGTGCGATCACATCTGTTTCAATGGCAGCTACAACATGTTGGTACTTAGTTTCGTCTTTTGTAATTCCAGCAATGGCGAACTGGCTTTCAATCTGTGCAAAATATAATTTGGTATTCTGTTTCCAAAATGGTGGTGCCTTGAATGACACTCTAGCAACGGCAGGACTGGAATCGTCATTTATTGAAGGATTAGTCGTTAGCGAAACATCTTTTTCCTCGCCAGGCATCTTGATGCGTTAAAATTTTTTATATCCGGGTCAACACTTTGTGGGTTAGCGTTGGTTTCAATTACCTAACCTACAAATTTGCCTGCCTGGTTTAAAATATGCCAGAGCTAAGAAAACAAGGTTTAAGTTAAAGAAAATTTAATTACAACATATTTACAAGACTTTGTACAATTGCAAGATTAGTGAAACACGCTTATAGATTAAGTCTGAATCGCTCCGGTAGCGGCAGTGTTTTTTTCTTCCGCTTCGCCGGTTTATAAATAGACTGAAGGAGTTGCTGATTTCCATACTTTCCGAGATCAAAAATAACCACAAAGCGGCACTGTCAATTTGATTTGAACCTCGTGGCAAATGTCAGTTTTTAGTTTCACTTTGTAGTTCCGCTACAGAATCAACGTATTTTACCTCAACTTTTTTTATTGTTGAAATGTAATGGAACAGAGGTATTAAAAAGCTCCAAAGATCCTTTGTATAGTCAACAATCTTAACATTTAGTCATTGAAAATTCTCGATAAGACATTTAGTATTTTTTATTGGTATCTAATCTGTCTTGAATAATTTTTGAGATCTCTAGCTGCATAGAAGAAAATCAAAAAGACAGTTCTCTTTTTACTCAATTCAAGAGTAACCTAGAGTCATTAAAGAAAATTTATCTAAAGAGGCATCGCAAGTTAAAATGTTAAAAACAAAAACATTGTAAACTATATGCCCAAGAAATTTTTACTTTTACATAATTATCTGTAGGGAATTAGTATTCTATTCAAGAGAAATAATTGGTTCCTTCATTTATTTCTTTTAATAGCAACGAATATATCGAAAATAAAAAGAGATATCAGTATATAAATTATTAAATAAACTATGATTTGTATCCCAGAATTTAATGTTAGTGACCTTTTAGAGAAAGGTGAGACCTTTCAGTAAAGGTAAAGACATTACAGAAAGAAGCTTCTTTTGAAATATCTCTCATGTAACGAAACCTACTGAATCGAAAAATTCACAACGTTACATAACACCACATCACAGTAAGATTGAAGTTTTAGGAAATTCCTTAAAGATGGAAAATAAGTTCTTCAAAACTATCTTAAAACGGATATTTCATAATATTTCTTTGTCGCTATAAAAGAAGGGATTATTGCTAATAACAAGGACATAATCAATATTTAAAATTGCAAAAGTTAATTATTGCATAATTTTCTAAGATTTCATAGACTTGTAATAATGCAATGCTTTAAAAAATTCTTTTTACCAAACTGGTTTTCACTAGCAAGGTTTAATGAAGATTGGAAATGTTTTGATTTTATAAAATTATTTTAACATATGCATGTAACGAGTTAGCGAAATATGTAGCCAAGTTTTACTAAGTTATTTAGATATCGTAATCTGTTTGATAAGAAAGAAATTTAAAATGGTTCTCCATGAATTAGGATTAGGGGAATGCGGGGACATTTGTTATATTGGACTTATATTATTATTTACATTATTCATTTGTTAATCTAATATAGTATTTCAGTCGCATTTTGGTCATTAATGACATAATAAAATACTTATTACACTTTTTTACTAAAAAAGGATTTATATCAATCAGCCCCATACCAGAGGTACATTGATACACACAAAAATATCGAAAATGATGATTAATAGGTGTGAGATCAAAACAAAATTAGTTTTATCAATAAACTTTGCATTCCAAATCAGTGTTTGAAAGTTTAACAAAGTAAGAAACTTTTATTTTAATTAAAATTTACCATTTTTAATGAGACTGGGAAAACGGAACAATACTGCCTTAGAAAATAATTTATCTTTACAAATAATAAAGGAGAATGGGTATGTGTGGGTTTAAAAATACTTTGGAGAGAGGGAATGTATACCTCGAAGCCGTTTTTGAAAATTTTAATTAATAAAAATTAAGGGACATTTTCGTTCTTACTTGATGACTAACGAAAATAATATAGCTGAAAAATAATTTTCACACCATCTGCAGATACAAAACATTATCTTTTAGATAATAATAATTAAGTTTTCGTACTATATTTTCTACAATTTTTAGAAATTCTCAAAAAAATATTTTAAACTTAATTTACAATAATAATTTTCATTTGTGCAATGGAATTCAAACCGTTTTCATTGTTTAAACAAATATGTAATTTCGTGTTTCTCTTAGATAGTTCAAATTTACGTTTTTTTTCGATTTCTGAAGAATATTTTGCAAAGTAGTTACTGCTGAGGCACATTGATACACACAGATGACGCGTATCAATGTGCCCCGAACTCAATTGTATCAATATGCTCCAAGAGCCTTTTATACTTAAAACAAGTGGTTAATAAAGAAGTACGCTTACCAACCTCAAAACTTAATATCGTTCAGAAAAATAAATGTTTTTTCCTACCTTTGGAGTATATTCCCTGGCAGGAAAACGTAACTAGTTAAAGAAATCTCACAACACACACTTAGAGTAAAATTCACTTAGACGAGAAGATTAACTGTTTGATTCATTTGTAAATTAACTTTTGATTCAACATGGCCGAAAAATATACCCTACACTAAGAGTTACAGTGACATAGACCTGAGGGATATGAACATCTTAAAACATTCCAATCATCAAAATTCATGGACGGATTCAATGTTCCCCCGTATCAATCTACCCCAACTCCCCCTACGTTATATTTAAATGAAATCAGAAGAATCAATTTTAATATTACTCTAAATCTAACGACAATTTCATAATGGTACCGAAAAAAAATATCGAAAGATTCTTTTTTTACAGCTTACAAAAAGAATTTTCTTCCCTTTAGATAGTAAAACCTTTGTATTCCTACGTATTAAAATTTTTTTAATATGAAATTTCTTATTTTTACTCCATTTAATTAATTATGATACAATATGAGTCAATGGCAATTACATTACTATAATCTTTCAATATTAATTACATTAGAATAATTTATGTTGGATATGGTATTGAATAGTTATAGATAAAATCTTCAACATATTTTTTTAGATTCATATCTCTACAAAAAGGATTTTACCTGTTTTCATTACTCTTTAATAGTTATTTCATCATCATATACTTTATTGCTTTCACAAAAGGGTTTGAGATTTTTAATAAAGGACCATCTGGACATTAAAAAGAGGAAGGCTATCCATAATAATCAAAATAAGAATTTACTAATTGTTTGTGTAAAGCTCAAATGTAAATAACACACTCAGGAATATAAGAATTTTATTTGTTAAGTGATGTTCCTTATAAAACTGATTTAACGGATCTATTTTACATTTGGAGCTATTAGACCCATGTCTTCAGTTGAAACAAGTTTAGATAACACCGACAGCTCCTGAACTGGTGTAAAATTTTACAGTCTGCTGACCTGTGTTAACGTGAGCTTCCCAAGTTCTAAATACGATTTAAGCGCAGTTTTGCGATCGTAAAGACGAAGTTGTTATCAAGAATGCGAAGATCACCAAGATATTTTAACACAAATAAGTTTCCTTGTATCTTAATCTTGAGATATTTATTTGTTTAGTTAGTAAGGCTTATGACACAACAAATGCATCTTAGATGTGATAAATTTGTTTAGTTGGAGTGTAAAGTTTTGATTAAAGACTTTTTTCTGAACCATACTCACTTACAAAGTTTAAGATAATTCATGAAATTCAGAGCGAAAAGGGCATGCAAATCTAGAAATGTAATTCAGACTTAACAATAAACTTTCAAACAAGTAAATGCTGTAAAAATAATAATTTAAAATTACAAAATTTTAAAAGAAAACAATACATTTTTTTACAAATATGATTTATATACGAGAATAATTGGAATTTATTTGAGGCAGGCAATTCGGTTGTGTTTAGGTATCTTATCTATTCCAGATACGGAATTCACAACAAATGTGTGAACATTACATATACACGTAAGTGCATGTTGTAACGTGTGCAGACAAGTACCGGTCCCCTGAATAAAAAGATGATGTATGCCTAAAATAGACCACAAAAGAATAAAAGGCATAAAACGGTTCAAAATATTTTACTTTAATTATTGGATCAAAGTTTCTTTATAAACCAAACTGGATATTTGATTTTATCTCTTATATAAGATTTTCTGAAAATTTATGAGATGAATAAATTACTATAAATCTGCATAATTAAGCTAATAATCTATTATTATTATTAGTAGTAATAAAATAAATTTCTGGATAATATTATTCCGTATTATTGCATAAATGAAGGGTAGCGTCATAAATACGTTTGAAATAACCGAACTTAACTCTCAAAAAGTTACCTTTAGATCCAAATTGGATGCAGAATCCAGTTGAAAAAAAAATTCTGATTTCATTCAAAAAGAAAATCATATATATAATTTTTAATTATAAGAAAGAAATGACATACCGTAGAGAAATTGAGCACTTTTACCGTTAAAATTGATGACAAACCGATTATAAACCAATTATTAACTGCAGAATTTGGGTTTCCTTAGAAAATTGCTTATAAAAGAAATTTCTTCTAAAATTGTTAAAATTTTATCCCTATAGTTTTTCCAAAACTCAATATCCGAAATAACGGTAGGGTAAGAAAATTGCTGTGGAAAATGTTATCAAATAACTACATTCACAGGTATATAATTATTCACTGCCAGCTATCGTAGCACCTGTGCTTAAGCCGAACACTACTGCTTTCGTGCCCAGGATTTGACATTTCAATTGAAACCCTGTCCCTTCTGAAACGGTTAATAATACTCGTGAATCATACATTTGAGTAAATTAGTTGTTTGATGTGACAAATCACGATGCTTGATGCTTCAATTCTATAGCTCTGATTGGCTGGGAGATACTCCGTTGAACAATTCATGAAGGAATGCGATTCTCTACCCGACATCCAAAGAAGCGGTAATGCTGTGTTCTGGCATGAACTCATTAGGCGAGTGGCTTAAGAACTATGTATTGTGTAGAATTTGTAGGATTTGTGCTAGGACATGAGCATTGAGTTTCATTATGCCAGCCAGTATTTAGACAGTGTCTGATAAATTAATCATTACATTTCTTAATGAGTCAATAGTTTATCATTTAAATTATAAACATATTTGGAGGAAAATTATGTTTCCTTCAAGTTAACTTTATGAGTAACGGAATTTCAGTTTATATTGCTTATAAAAAATTCAATAAATTTGGCATATCGAAAATTAAGACTTGATTCAGGTGTATTATTAAAACTCGTCTTACCACCTTCTAATTAATATTATTTCCCGAAATAAATTTTGAACAAAAATGTTTTCCAGCACATATCCCTGAACGGAATATTGAATAAATGCAAGAAAATATTAATAATTTAAAATGTATTTAGAAAAATGGAACAATAATTGTGTAATTTATGATATTTAAATTTCTCTGAAAATCCTTCATGGCTTATTTTAATCTTGTTGAATCTAGAAAAAAACGTGGGTTACGCGACTAGATTTAACATATATATATATATATATATATATATATATATATATATATCAAAACAAACTTAGAAACACAAGATGAAAACTCAAAAACAGTCAAGACGAAATGGCAAAAATAGACAAAAACCAAAATAAAATTGAAAAATATCATAGCGAGCCGCTCTTCAGGAAGAGAAGCTCGCTCATGATATAAATTTGTGCTTTTTTCTGCTAACACAAACGAAATCCGTTAAAAATTGCCGTCATCCCCTCTAAAAGCACAAGACAAATTATATATATATATATATATATATATATATATATATATATATTAACTTGCTTTTCAGCTTTTAATCTTTCTTGCTTTCACATTTTCAATTCCTTTGACACTTTTATTTCTTCCTTCAGTTTTTCTCTTTTTCATACATAGAAGGAATATTTCTTTCTATACTTTGTATTGTAATAATGTCTTCCTTTTTCTTTAAATGAATGAAGTTTTCAAATGTTATGCCAACAAAAATCATATTATCAATCAAAATCATCGCATGTAGAAAATTAATGTAAAGACAGCCTCCTTTTCTTTACTCACACCAACTTTCAAATTTTTGTTGATAAACGTAGAATATTGTGAAAAAACCCCTCGTTTTTACAAAATCATTTATATAAAAAAATATATTCTTAATATGTAAATAAATTTCAAAAGCACAAACTTTGCAAGTGTCTGATATAGCTGCTAGTATATGATAGCATGTGTTACAACGAAAAAGGCTTACCTTTTATTCTATGAAATGTCTAGACATTGTGAAATGAAACTGTGTTTCTCCTCTGTGACAAAAAGACAAAATACAATAATCCGAGTGATTGGCAGACAGAAGAATGAGACCAATGCAATGTAGCTGGTGAGAAAAAGTTGTTCTTAATGTGGTTTGGGTTAAATGGAAAAATTAAATTACCAAATTCTCGAATATGGTAATATATATCACAGTCTGTTATAAAATACATTGATTGAAGTGTAAAGTGTCTAGCCGTAATATGTGTAAAAATATCATGTTCTCGGGTGTATTTCATCTAACATTGTTTGCAGAAAACGCTAAAATCTTTGTAAGCGGTTGGCATACATTTCACTCCCCTGATGAACGTTCACATGTTTTAACGCGATTCTAATTTTCAGTTTCTTCATTTAATGTTGATATATGCTCTCTCTCTATTTATATACGTGTATATAAACTTGTGGGAGGGGGAATAGGGAGCACAAAAGTTATTCGGATTCACACTGAAATTCAGGTAAAAAATTCCTTCTTCACGACCTTGGGCAAAAGCAATTAAAACGAAGACAAATCTAGTTATAGTAACGTCCCGTTTAGAAGCAACACTTTGGTTATTTATGGGACGGACCTCGTAATTTTTAACCGGGGTCAGATGACGACTCTTGAGCTGGCACTCCCTTCTCCAAACGTACTTACCACACACCAGCGGGAGGACATTTGGCCCCCTATATGTGATTTAACGTGCAACAGGCCCAATACACGACGGATATTCAGCAGAATTGGGTTTCGAACCAGGAACCCTCTGGCTCCCACACCGACACCTTACTACTAGGCCACCGCTGCCTAAAACGAAGACATGAAACGAAACCAGAGATTAGCAAAGCATTTCAATACTGAAATAAAACGAAAGCAGTTCCAAATTCCGGCTACAATTTCATACACAGGCTTCACAATGGAGTTGACTAGAGTCCTATGGAGTTGACTGGAATCCCTACGGAGTTCACTGAAGTCCCTACGGAGTTCACTGAAGTCCCTAGGGAGTTGCCTGGAGTCCCTAAGGAGTTCACTGAAGTCCCTACGGAGTTGACTGAAGTCCCTATGGAGTTAACTGGAGTCCCTATGGAGTTACTGGAGAAAGATTCATGCCTATCTTGGACCTCCCAGTAAATACAGACATGGGAGTGATAAGGCCTGCGTCTGATTTGAAAATAGGGGTCATATACCTCTGCTTTCTTATGCCCTCCAAAAGAAGAATTTAAGGCATGATAGGCACGTCAAAGAAATGGACTACCAACCCCGACCCAGCGCTTTTCAAATGTATTGCTTAAGTGCTGCCGAATTTCTTTGGAGGGGCCCGATGCGAATTCAAGAGTGGGGGTCCCTTAATGCTAGAACCATACTGAGAGGCACAGAGTCTGAGGACGGTGTTCCATACAAGCCGATACCGGATGAGAGATAGCGATATATGTATAACGACGTCTCTAGCATTCTCTCTGTGACTATTTGTTAAGGAAAATCTGCAAAATATTGCACTACGTTGAGGGCATTCATTTATGTGTGATATAATCTTTGATATCATAAGTTCTCTCACAATCCAACTAAACTTGGTGTTTCTTCCCAGTTACTAAGCTGAATTCTATAAAACTCGGATTTTGTATGGAATAATAATATAGTTTAAATAGAAGGTAGGTAAGAATTTCCGCCTTTACTACAAAGTTTAAAAAAACTGAATAATGAATTTTCTTCAATTTTTTATTTGAAATATAATGGTTTTTCTTAATGGAAAAAGAAAATTGTGTAGTAATTAATTTTTGAAATTTCATAAAATTTGAATAAATAAAAGATTAGCCTGTTTCATTTGAATTGAGAAACGTTATTTCAACAAAATTAATTAAATTACTTAATGAAAACTTAAATCTTACAGGTTATCTTGAATTGTTTTATTTGTTGGTACTACTCTTTGAACAATTAGAAAAAAAATTTGATTCTAACTATATATCAGATTAATTTAGACTAAAATGGCTGTAACACGTGTGCACCATTTTAATTAAGTTATAATATATTAATTTTGCAAAGAAAAAAATTTACATTGATAAAATGTTATCTTTTTGTAATTTGTTCCAATATTAAGAAAATTGTTATACCTTTTATTTACAACATTTTTACCTCGATATCAAAGAATTAGTAGAAATCTTAGTTCCAGTTTGAATCTTTCAGTTGTTTGATTATTCCAGTGTAAGTTTCGCAGTAAAATAAGCCACCGTTCTCTTGAATTAAGATTAACAGAGGAGACATTAACAGCTGAAGAGTAACATTAAATTTTATAGTAAATTATTATGAACACAAGATGTTTATGAGCGATGCGCTTGAAGCCTACAGTGTGTCCGTAAAGTCATGGTACAGTTATGAATGCTTGTTGTTGCGAACAGAAACGAAATGAAAGTTTGAAACTTGCGCTACATTGGACAGTATCCCAAAGAGTGTCTGTAGTGCAACGGGTCATGACGCAACACCACGCACCGTGGGGAGCCGATTGTGGCGTCAAACCTCTACCTTGACATTTTGCAATTGTATGCAGTTCCACAATTTCCAGAAGGTGTCATCATTCAACAGGCCGGTGCTCCTCCACACTACGGCAACATTGTTCATGAGTTTTTGGATACAACATTCCCCCAGCGGTGGATAGGCAGGGGTGCGGTCATGGCATGGCCACCACGATCCCCAGACATAACGCCATTAGACTTCTACTTGTGGAGTTATGTAAAGCAACATGTGTACAGTGAACGTATCAAAGACATTAATCTTTTAAAACAAAGAATCATGGACGTTATTTACTCTGTTACACCAGACGTCCTTACCCGTGTGTGGGAAGAACTGGACTATCCTTAAGATGTGTGTAGGGCAACAAATGGAGCCCACGTCGAACTGCGCTGAACAGGTATGCAAACCTGGAGAGTTTTCCTTTTATTTGGTGAAGATTTCACCTGTCTATCTTGTTTCGTTGCTTTCCTGTGACCGGGAAAAGTGCACCATGATTTTACGGACACACTGTAACATTATTTATTATCATATGTTTGTGAGATTTCTCAAACGTTAGACCTGAAGGCCCATGTGAGCGTTTTAACGCCAAATAATCCTTCTTTGTGCAAGGATGCATCCATTCTTCTGGAAAATATTCAAGATCAGATAATGTTGAGTTTCATCCCCTGAAAATACATACTATATATCTTTCAAATTACATTTGTTTTAACTTTTAATACATGTAGATTTTTATCATGTATAATATATAAGTTGCATGAAATGCAACACATATGTATTCACCCTACACATGTCTAAATTCTCAAAAATATATTCAGTTAAAAGATTAATAAATTATGCAATATAATAATATGTTTATTTTAAAGTTTGAAGAAAAAAGTCGGACGAAAATATGTATCTGATGAACAATCAAACGCCGCAAAATTTAATTAATCCATTATTTCTCAAAATTATTTAAAGCATAGATTTCAATAAATTTCTATTAAGTTACGTATAAAACACCAATACAAAGTTAAGTTTGAAGTAAAATTAAAATCGGAGCAAAAAAATTCTTTTGGGATTTTTTTTCTTTCTTTTTAGAAAAAAAAATTAAAAAATTGATAAAAAATCATTTTAAAAACTTTTTTTACATTAGTATTAAAGATTTTGGATTGAAGTGAAATATCAAAAAAATAATCACTTTCTCATTCCTTGTATTACATCAAAAATAAATCAAAGGAAAAATAAAAAAAATAATAATCACATTCTCATTCCTTGTATTACCTCAAAAATAAATCAAAGGAAAAATAAAAAAATAATAATCATTTTCTAATTCCTTCTTTTACCTCAAAAATAAATCAAAGGAAAAATAAAAAAAACACTTTCTAATTCCTTCTATTACATCAAAAATAAATCAAAGGAAAATCAAAAAATAATAATCACTTTCTAATTCCTTCTATTACCTCA
>BGPR01001082.1:27412-95294 GCA_013235015.1 Araneus ventricosus | reverse complement strand
CTTTTATTATTAATTTCCACATTTTTTTCTTTGATATAAGGATTTTCATTTGCGACACCTTTTATTATTAATGCAGAGATTCTCAACCTATGGGGCGCTGGGGGGGCGTGATAACACTAAATTGGAGGCGCGAGCATACCGAAAAAATTTTATTAAAAAATTAATTAATTCAGTGAAGGAATTTACTTTTTCTTTCTAATTTCTAAGGTGTGTAATTAAGGTCGTAGTGTAACTTTAGCTTCAAAATATCAAAAATAAATTAGTATTGTAAAAATTGTTATTGGATGAAAGGCGGAGGGAGGCGCGATGAAAATTATGATTGAAAATCGGGTCGCAAATGTTGAAAGGTTGAGAAACAATTCATATAATTGTATTTATATTGCTGCTGCACTTCCCTTTATATAATATAAATTATCATATTGTACTGAAAGTATTTCTAACACATGACAGAATCAGAAATCGAAGATGTAATGTGACATTTTTCTAATTTGTGATGGCATTGATAAATATCTATTAGGAACATTAATTCCATAGAATTCAGTAAAACAATTATGTGTGTTTACATGTTTTTGTCGACTTAAAATTTGTTCTTTTTTCAATAGGAACCTACATTAATTTTTTAAAAATAATTCCTTCATTGAAAATGCTATATTCTAATCTAAAATCTGGCATCCGTAGATATATTTTTATTAAGCAAATAAAAAAGAGGAGTCAAAAAAGATTTTAACTGGTAATATTCTAAAAGTTTCTGTTGTTTCTTGTCATATTATGAGAAATTGCAGACATTAAGTCTTCAAAAGAGAAAGAAACGTGTTTTCTAAATTTTCGAATAACGTATTTGCAGAATTTTTTCAAATTTACATAAAAGTGATGAAATTGGGATACACTGAGAATTTGTAACTTACAATGTTCTCATTGTTTTGATCCAAATAAAATATTTTTACAATTTCTAACTAAAATTAAAAGATTTTTGGTAGAGTAAAATTACACTGAATAAACACTTTGAGATAATTTTATTGTCTTCTGTTCGCATTCTCCACATTTCCATCAAATTATGGGAATGAAGAATTCTATTCCTCTTGTAAAAGAAAAATAGTCATGCAATGAATTCAAACCGTCGTTTGACAAACAGACAATTTGTGTGAATATTCACAATTTTTAAGCAAAAATACTACTTCTGCTAAAAATATAGAACTAATATAGCTAACTCTCATCTCAAACCTAAATTTTTCAATTCTCCTTATGTTCAATGTGGCCTAGTGGTAAGGGATGGCTGTAGGTATGAAACCCTATTCCCTGAAAGAGTTGGTGTGTTTGTGGGCCTGGTGCAAGTTGAATATGGCGTCGAAAATCAAACATCCAATTAACATTGGTGTGGTCCGGAAGTTTGGAGAGTGGGATGCTGGCTCAGACCATCTTCCAAGTTTTCGGAAGTCTGAGGTCCGTCCTAAAATAGCTTTCGAATTCCTTCCGAAAGAGACGTTATATAACTTAGCTAAACCAAACCACTCAATTCTCCATGACAGTAAATATTTTACTATCTTAATTAGTTGTAAAATAATTAACTTTATACTATCTTTTACCAATCATTGAATTAATGAAGCTAAAAAGTCTTGACAAACTTCTAAAGACTTATTTATTCAACTAATTAGCAGTTCTCTGAGAAGTTATACTAAAGGAAGGCATATTTTATTATTTAACATTTTTTGTGGTTTTCATCCTTCCGAAAAGTGAAAAATAAAACTCGGTTTCTGAAATTAGAAATTTTATCAGTTTTACGAACATTTTGGAGATTTCTGAATATGAATTCTTGTCAGAAAATTCCTTTATTCATGGACTTTTAACGAATGTACACCAATATTACAATTCCTTTCTCTTGTCCCTTAAATGTAATCTTATGATTAACATTAATTAAATTAGTGTTCTGCTGAAAACATTTTTCTGTATCGTTAAAATACATTTTAATTAATTGGCTAACAGTGTGGAAACAGATTTGTTTGAAATATGAAAAAGAACACAAAGGTTCACGATATTTATATTCCTTGTAATTTTATTTTAAATATTTTTTCTGTTTTCCCTTCATACCACCATATGGGACATACAATTTAATTACCAAATGATTTTGGATTACAAATTTCAATAACTGATGTGAAATAACTGCATATTTCATAGGTTAATGATAGTGCCTAATTAGATTTTTGCGTATTTCAGAAAATGTTTTAGAATTAAAAATATAAGATACATGCACAACATTCTCAGGAAAGGTTTTATATATTTTAAAAAAAAACATTATAAAACAAAAGCTGACGTAAAAAATAGTTTATAAAAAATACTTTTAATAGTGTATTAAAAAGTAGAATTTTTCTTTTAATTATTTTCTACTTTTAAGTCCATAATTTGGTGGAAAATTATTGTAAATATTATGGACTCTTGGAATCATATTTTTCAACTTCATTACTAGATGGCGTTATTATATGGAATCAGAATTTCACCAAATTAATCGATTAACCGCTAATCAAGTTTCCAATTTACTAAAGGGCTCTATTGTCATCGAGGACAAGTGAATAAAAGTTTCAAATTTCAAGTACATCAGAAAGTGAGTGAAAACTTGTTTGATTACAAAATTAGCTTTGCAAGCATTAAACAAGACGAAGTAAATAAAAGTAAATTTAATGATAATTATCATTTAAGACGATATTATTTTAGAAAAAAAAACCATAAGGCTTGTGGTGACTTTCAATAGAGGTTATTACTAATCACTTAATCAGCAGTAATAGTTTTCTTAGAAATGAAAATTCTAGTAAAAATAATGAAGTCAAATCTTTTACAGGTATGAAGTATAGAGTGCGCTAGTGGGTTTTACCATAAGCTGCACAAAAACTATCGAATATGGAGAGCTAGCCATCTGTATAACCTTGTATTAACATTCCTCCTACTTGCTCTAATAGTCTCCAGTGACAATGAATCAATAATTTCGGTCTGATCGCACTTGAAAGTGCATGAGACGCTCTGCATAACACAACACCGCTATTGCTCTTTATGGAAATTATCCTTAAAGAGCAATATTCGGTTGTTTTGGAAGAAGTAAGCAAAAAAAGACCAGCTGAGGTCGAATCTGATGCATTATATCTCGATGGAGAAGTGACCGAGTACAGCGACCTAAAAACTGATTCTGAGACTGACTTGGAGAACCATCCAGTTCACGAAGAATATAGAGACTCAAAATCGAACACAAATGTTTGTATCATACATCCATTCAACCTCTAATCTTATTATACCATAAAAAATAAAATTATGTATAATTCAATAAGCGTAGAATTTGAAGAAACGAGATGGCGCATAAAAAAAGTGCGCCACCTGATCCCAGTGTTCTAAAAAGTGACCTGTCCGCAAAAGGTTAATATGAGTTACTTTGTGAATTGTCTATATTTCTCATTTAATATTTTACCTTCTCTTTTCTTTCCCTCAGCTACAACGTCGTAATTCTGGTGGTGACCTACGTGCTGCCCATAACATCAATGACATTCACATACTTCAGAGTTGGCCGAGAATTGTGGGGTAGTCAGAGCATCGGGGAATGCACTCAGAAGCAGATAGAAAGTGTCAACTCTAAAAGGAAGGTAAATGTCACTTCAAGTTTTTTGGAAATTATTAGAATGAAGGACCATAATACACCTAAGAAAAGACATTTTAGATAGAAGAAAATTTAGTTAAGAAAAGAGTAGTTCCTTTTTAGTTCAAATGCTATTATTAATATTATTACTCATAGTATTAACCCTTTCAAAGGCGGTGGGAAGTATACTTCCCACTTAATTCATCAATTTTTAAACGTACAAGGTAGGCTATTTTAAAGTTATCAACAAATTTTCGATGAAAGGAAATCCTAGACGTTCCAATTTCTTATCTCATACCGTAACAAAGTGTCTTGACTTTTTAATTAATTATTAATTAATAAAATTAATTAACAAAAAATAATGTCATCCATTAAGCTAAATGAATTTCTTTTCTTAAATTAACTTCAACCCCCAAGTTTTTTTATCATACCATTACTAGAAAAAAATGGCCGTTGAAAGGGTTAATATTAAATAAATGTCAAGAGCTACAGCTGAACACACAGGTACTGTACAATTTCTTCAATACTGAATAACATTGAGTAATAGAGAATAATATAAAACAATACCGTGCAAAATTGTGTAATATAAAAGAACATTGATATTGTAAGTATATCTGTTGAGTTACCTGGGTATGGTACAAGATATTTTTATTACAGAAATTAGTTTCCTTTTCACTATTTATAATACTTGCCTTTAGAATATGCATGCAATTTACCCGAAGTGCAGAAATCTATTTTTAAATAAATCTAATTTTGATTTGTTTTGTACGAATATATAATATCGAAATTATTTGAGATAACGTTCCTTTGACACTCCCTACACTGTACCTCCCTCTTGAATATGTAAAAGTTTGAAACATTCTATTTTCGTGGAATATAGATTTCGTGAGATATTAAAATTAGGAATATTGTACAATTTATTTTCATTTATTAGTAGAACCTTTGCCATAATTGAAATCTTCTTGATAATTTTCTTATAAAAAAACCCAAAGGAAATCCAGTAAATGAAGAAAGGTATTTGATTCAACACCCGATAATCCTTTTAAGTAACTGCTTTACAGTAAATATACAGAACATTGCAGATGTATACAGATATAGTAATATGTAGTCTATCCAATAAAACCGTGATCTGATTAATTATTGTGACCTTAG
Source organism: Araneus ventricosus (assembly GCA_013235015.1). NCBI lineage: Eukaryota > Metazoa > Arthropoda > Arachnida > Araneae > Araneidae > Araneus > Araneus ventricosus. The sequence continues at coordinate 90,529 of BGPR01001082.1, read as the reverse complement.
AGTATTTTTGCCAACGTATACTGCCTTCTCTGGAATAGATTGGCGCACCAATATCCGTCACCCCGTCAATGGATGTGTATGGCAAAAGACGAGAATAGAGTACTATTTCTCGCACTTCTCTAGATTGCAGACTGGTAAACTGATTGAAGAAAGTCTGAGCAATTTTTGTCTGAAATTTTGGGAAAAAACTTTCAAAAAATATGAAATTTTGGAGGCTTAATAAGACACTGAAAAATGATCATTTTAAGTGTTTAGTGTTCAGAGAAAGTTTTAGTTTTTTTTAAGTGTTTCAGAGAAACTCGTAAAGATTACTAAGACGATCCAAGTCAGGATGACAGTTGTCGTTATGTGTTGATGTGAACATGTTGTGTGTTATGCGTTGACACCGAACGTATGCGTTCTCTTGCGATAAACAAAAGCAAATTCTCTCATCCTAATGATTGAAGGGTTTTGGAAAATTTTCAGTGCAGACAATTTTGTAAAAAATTCGAATTGGGAAAAATTTTGTCCAAAAATCGTCCCAAAATCCTGCACACTCGGCGGTGATTGATCTCCAGTTTCTGATTCACTACGCTAGAAAATCCTTTCTACCGACCAGGCCTCCCTCCGTAATACATTTTTGTTCCTGGAGGGCGGAAAGGTTATTGGGGAGCGGTATTGTGACAATGTTTAGCGATAAAGCATGAAAGGACGAGGCACATGAAGAATCTGACTTCTGATGATTTCCAAAGATGTTCTGAGCTATGGAAAAATATACGTGGCTCAAAATGCGGAACATTCTGAACAGTAAATAATTTTTGTAATATAAAGCTTTTGTGAGCACAGTTTGCGTATTTATTTGATGGACTACGCATTAATGCAACTTCCTGAAAATTCTGGAAAAAATATTTATGTAGCCATCGATAATAAACTTCCATTTCCTATTTTCCTTTATATAGGAATATACAGGGTGTTCAAAAAGTCCGCAGAAACTTTTAAAATTCATAAAAACCGGAAAAATAACTGAAATAAAAAACGGTTTGCAGGGTTAGCATCGCTAGGTCCCGGGAATTTTTTTGACAGGAGAAAAACAGGCGCTGGTACGAGCGACTTCGGTGGAAATAATGAGACGGTTATAAGAATTTGCGCTCCTAATCTACAACCAGTACACCTTTGTAAACCGTGTATGGGAACAAGGATGCTGAGTGTGAAGGATAAACCTTTGTCGATGAAGTTGTTTTACGTGAACCATGAATCAGCGTCCATCGTCTTATTCCGAGTTCAAAAGAATGTGAGGAATGGAGTTATCCCCCTGTGGTGGTGGTCATGTAGAGCACATACTGCTGTAATGAGCGAGTTGGAGGCATTCTGTTCGTTATTTGCGTATCTTTTCCTTGACTTGTGTACGTCAGCGCCACCTATCGGTTATTTTTTAGTAATTTTTTCCTGTCAAAAAAATTCCCGTGACCTAGCGATGCTAACCTTGCAAACCGTTTTTTATTTCAGTTATTTTTCCGGTTTTTATGAATTTTTAAATTTTCTACGGACTTTTTGCCCTCCCTGTATATATATAATTAGAATTTTATAAAAGATGCATTCTTTGATAAAAATATAATTTACAAACATCAGTTAATTTGTAAAATTGATTGTTAAAAGTACATATTTATCAAGATCTTTAAATATAATAATTATGATTTTATTATTACCCTTTTATTCTTTATGAATAAATCACTGCTTTTACTCCGAAAAATTTTGACCTACACTTTCATTTGAAACTAAAATTTCTTTCGTAATCTTTCATATCTGATACCTCAGCAGAAATTTCAATAGTATAACAAAAGAGTTAAAAAAATAACAGATTTTTGTAACTGAAAATGCCATGGCTTATTTTCCAACATTATTTTACACTTCCATAAAATACTTCTATTGTCTATTGATCGAACATTACAATTCTTTAACACGAAATGAATTTGAAAATTAAATCGAGTTATTGAGATGCATTAGGGTTGCTACTTTAATGTAAAATATACAATTTATGTCAGATAAAAGAGTCTCAAACAGAAAATTTCTGAACGTAAATACTGTTTTTTACCTTCAATTAAATCTTTATAATTATAAAAGCAAGACAACAATGGAAAGGAAAACTATACTGAAATTTTTCAGGGAACAAGATATTAATCTTCTTATATAAAACATTGAAAACGACCCTTTTTTTGGACTTTCGTATTTTAAAATATTTAACTTTTGATTATTTTCTATACAGTGATTGTTTTAAACGGTATCCAATTATTTCCTGAAGGAATTGTTGTGCTAATTGTATATATTTGAGTTTGATATGACCAGTTAATCAAGATTCGCGAATTTGTAAGTTGAAGGTAATTAAGCTTGATTTTAAATTGTTATGAAAAAGGGTTTACTATCTTCTTGTTTCCAAAGTGATTTTTGATACAAGTCAAATATAATATCAGTCGCTATAATTTTTTTCTGTAAGTTTTGTTATAGTTAAGTTTCAATAATATGCCCGGAATTGCCTTGTTCATTTTATGATTTTTATATCTTGAGAAAGTTCTTTACATTAAATTAATACATTAATTTTGATGATTTTGCAAATCTAAAATTGTGTTCGGATGTATACTTAAAAAATAGTAATTAATTTTCTGGGTAACAACTCTAGAAATCAGATATCAAAAATATTTAAATCATATTGTGACGAATTAATTTGATGCAAAATGATTGCTTCATTTACGAATGAAGCATCAAGTTTTTGTGGATAAACGTGCTGTTGGTATTTAAATAAGAAAGAATAAATGATGAATAATCTAATATGATGATATGAACTGTGGACATTGAATGAGTCGGAAACGATAACAACAGATATTAAGAAAACAACTATTTCCCCTGAGTAATCATACTGTCATTTCTTCCGACAACAATGTAACACTGTATCCATATTTTATTTGCCCTATAGATATGCATCAAAATGCATGGCTTCATTAGAGTCATTTGCAGTGTTCTTTGTGATATCTACACCCATTTTCACATGGAAAGTATTGCTATATATAATATGAACAATTAATCTCAGTTGACAATCTTCAGTAAGGCAATTTATTTGTCATGACTAGAACCAGTCACGGTTATAAGCAGTATAAAATAATAGAAACATGTGTGAAATAAGATATCTTTATTAAAAGCTTTCTTTATTAAAAATACGATATAATCTTTATTAAGACCTGAGACTATCCTTTGGCAGAAGTACACATTATATATAAGATTATTATTAAGATTTATTATTAAGAAAGACTTTTCTTAATTTAAATGTTAATATTTCATCATGGAATTTACACATTTTCCATAAACACAATAAAAATTCGTTATACATTTGAAAACATATTTATGAAACATTAATAATTATTTACATAATAAATAAAACTAATACAAATTTTTAGGAGAGATTTTAGAACTGTTTTTTTTCAATTTCATCTTAAGAGATTCTGGAAAAGAAGAATTAACTTTGCACTCATAACTCATCAGTAAATGTATGAAAGCCTTCTCCAAAAATTAAAGCAAACAAAGTTTGATAAAGAAAGAAATTTCAGTTCTTGAAATGCGCTTAACATAAAGTTATTTTTTATGACCTCCATTTACTTTTTACAGCAAATACCATTACTATCATCGAGACATTTCATTTCAGAAATGTCATTTCCAATATTACCTAGAAAAATTACTTTGCTGTGCATTCAGTTTTGGCTAGAGCTTGATCAGGAACGAAAGTTTGTCTTCTTTATTTCAATTTTGAAAGAAAGTCATTTTATTAATCGCATTACGAAAGTCATTGTCACAAAATGCGAGGATTTCCCGTCCTGGCGAAAAATGCTTAAACTACAAGAGGCTTTCAGAGGTAAACTGAAAATTAAGTTGTAATCTTCAACTTCCATTATCAACTATAAAACCTAGAGTCGCAAAGTGTAGAACATTTTTCTGCCATTTAATGGTCATTCTGTTGACACGTCCAAATTCATTAGGTGAGAGTAAGTCATGCTCTTTTCCTTCTCCATTTATGGACGATTGGTTTACATCCATTATTTAAACAAGCAGACAAGTAAGCCTGAAATTAGCACATTGACGACGGAATGATTACACTGTCTTATTAATGCTTTGCTTTAAAATATTTTAATGCTTTTCGCTCTCATGATATTTTGAGTATTTAAGGAAATATTTCACTGCAAGACTGAATGAATTGGCAAATATTAAATATTAATGTTTTAACGTTACTTAAAAAAGAACAAATTGGTTCCATGAGTAAAAAGCGAAATATATTCCTAAGTCTTTCGCTCTCATATTTTTGTGTGAATAAACCGAAAATTTGGAATCGTATAACAACCATTGTATATATTTTAGAGACAAAATAAAAACAATTTTTTATATTAACGAAGATAGACGGACGAAACTATAATAGCATTAACGGTCTTATAGAGGCAACGATGAGTATTTTTGCAATTTCAAGAGAACAGTGTGACAATCAACTATGTATACACTATTCTAAATGTGTCTTTATACAGCCTTCCACGTTAATTTTTATTTCCAGATTGTAAAGATGATGATCGTCGTTGTGGTAATATTTGCCGTCTGCTGGCTGCCGTATCATGTGTACTTTTTGGTGGCCCATCACCTTCCACATATCTTAAATGAAACCTTCGTGCAGCCCACTTATTTAATCATCTACTGGCTGGCCATGTCCAATGCGTGCTACAACCCTTTCATTTACTGTTGGATGAATAGCAGGTGAGGTGTCTTATGATACTATCTGAGTTTTAGAGTTTGCCCGTAGGCATATTTACAAACCCTACCCTGATAGAACTGAGGCAGGAAATCGGACAACATGATTGGCTCGTTTCACCGAGAGCTGATGACGTCGTTCTTCGCTCTTATGCGTGTACTTTTCATTAGTATAATTTCTTACAATGTGGGATGTTTTATTTTTTATGATATTTTAAAAAATAATTTCATTTTTAAAAATATTACAACCCACTTAAGAATGTTTTCTGTGCTCAACTGTGGGAAAACGGAGAAGAAAAGTAGGACGACTCTTGTTTTGTTATGATTGCCGTACGCTACGTGCGAGAGCTGAAAACGACGTCACTGCTCCTCGTAGCCAATGATATTGACTGATTTCCTGCCTCAGTTCTATCAGGGTAGGGTTTGTAAATATGCTGCCCGTAGTCGCACACTACATGCATAAGCAGCTAGTCAACTATAAGTGAATAATGACTATCCGCCATGCTATGTTGCCAATGCCTTCAAAGTAATAACTGAACACATATTCTTACAGTCTTTGTGGAGTAACAGTTTGAAATTGTTCATTAATGTATTATAGTGCAGCCTGATTACAAGACACTGTACTTCGTACCTGGTACATAAGTTGATTGATAAACTAGAAATATGCACTCAGATTAAATTAATTAAAGATAGCACAAGCGTTGAGATTTCATATTGCATAAGTATTATAGATAGTTCTAGATTAAAAAGATCAATGTAAGCAAACTTTTAACAACTGATTTCAGGATAAAATATATGAATTCAACCATAATATCCCCCTCGATATCAAATGTATCTAAGGGAATATTGGAGTAGGTAAAATTGTTTTGGGTCCAACAAAAAATTGTATGTCGTGTTCTATGTTTTGTTTTTATTATAATATTAAAATGGTAAACGTTCATAAGAAGATTTAGATTAAATGTTCAGAAATATATAATTTGTGTGCATGCATTTTTCATATCTATGGTAAATAGAAGAGGGCCTAGATTTGTTTATATAATGTGATACAAATAAGTGTAGTTCAGGTATAGCTAAAAATAACATCTTTATTTATAATCTCAAACAATATGTAAAAGTGCTCAAAATTTACTATGCAAATGGAAAATTAATAAGAATTAATAAAAACAGCCGTTTAGAATTCAGCTTCTGTATGTCTATTAGATTTTTAAGAGGAAAGTTGTATAAATGCCATTGGGTTTCGAAGAAAAATCCAACAATTGTAATCTGATTAAACTCTCGACTATGAAATAATCTGTAATATTTTACAAAAATAAAATTCATTTTTATCAGAAAAAAGTCTTTACTTCCTTTAAAAGGATTATATTTATGAATAATGAATGCTCCAAAGCTTACGATGAGTAAACAGATTAATTCAGGAAATTTCGGACGCATTATTTTTCTGTTATTTAAGTACGAGGTATCTCTTGGCAATGTGAATTTTTAAATTTATTTTCTTCAGATTTCTGCTGTCATAATTTAGGAGATCTCATTTTGTCAATTAAAAATTAGTTAAAATTAATGTCATTTGATATTCGTTCAGAATCCATGGTATAAGCTCATTATAGCAAGAAGGTATCCAAATTCTGTACAGACACAAGATATATAATAAGATATTTATTTAAGATTTATAATCCCTAGATACCTACAGAAAGCATTTTAATATAAGATATAAATGCAATTATATTCAAATTTTCAATATTTCACATTTTAATAACGAAATCGTTTCATTCGATTTCCCTATCAGAATATTACTATTTTTAATATTATTCGTAAAACTAGCATTTAATGAAATGCTACAATGTTCTACAAACTATACATCAAAGCATTGACACATATGCATTACATACATTACACATCATGCATTTCAAACGTGAAAAAGATTTGCATATCATTAATAATTCAAATCTTCCATGGATTTACAAAGATTAGCTTTCTTAATTCATTTGATTAATAATAGTTTTGTTCTATATTGTGAAATTAATTAATTCTAGCAACCTAATCAGGATTTATACGAAGTTACGCTCCACTATCAAATTAATAATGGATCACCAGCTGTTGTTTCCAACGCTAAAGATTTGCATCACCATTAAGTCTACGGGCCTTGTCATAGTTTGAAGCTACTCGTTGTATTGATTTATGAATTTCGGTTCTTTGCAGATTCCGTCAAGGTTTCAAGAGCGTTTTCCGCTGTTGCAAGTGGAAAGAAGAAAAGATCAATCCTCTGGAACAAAGAAAATTCACAGCTGCTCGCACTAATACCGTCAACGGAGTGATGGCTCTGCAAACCGTGACCGAATCTCTCAGTGGGAGCAATCCTTTGCTATATAATAAATATGTACGCCACGATAGATTGTCCAATTTGTGACTTTAAAGGTTGTTACAATAGAAAGATTTTAAGTTCTTGTTCATCACTGAACTGTTTCCTATTGCTGTGAATGGCTTTGTTATATCCATCCCAATGATGTAAATTTGTTCAAAAAATAATCATCAAGTTTTTTTTTATATTGTTCTAAATCTGTACACTTTTTTGCGGGGGTTATACATATTTTGCAGCAATAATAGTTTTTTCAGTTACTTTTGTAGAACACGTCTACTTTGCAAAGCCTGATGACTCTTTTCAAAGATAAAGTTTAAATTGATAATGCATTTGTCGGAAAAGTATCAGATTGTAAACATTGCCATATGTGCAATGAATATAACAGGACTGGTAATGAACATAAGAAGGCCCTTATTTCGGTGGAATAATTATTGTATTGGTAGACAAAGAAAATCTCAAAATACAGCTAATCCTAACCCTAAATTACAGTTCATATGGCGAAATATACATTGATATAAAGGGAAGGTACAAAGTTCTTGTTATTCTCTAAGCAACTTCCAATTGCTATGAATGAGTTGAATGAATACTCGTCCTAATGATGTTCACTTGTTTAAAAAAAATCAGTAATTTTTCTTACATTGTGTTGGGTTTGTGCATTTTTCTTGGATAAAAAAACTACAAATTCTGGAAGAGGATTAATTTGTTTATTTACTTTTGAAGGACATGCAAGCTTTGTAGTCTCTGTTCATTGTTTTGAGAGATGGATTTGTAAGTCTAAAATTATATTTTTAAGAAAACAGTTCTATGTCTGCACATTTTCTTACCCTCAATATATCTAGAAGGACTTATAATGAACATTCTGAAAGCACATATTTCGGTGCAATGGTTATTGCATTGGAAAATAAAGAAAATGCTTCTAAAATACTGATCATACCATGGAGCATTATTATAAGAAAAGTGTTAAAATCATAATAATTTATTTTTCATTCTTTTATGAACTTTAAACGCACATATCACAGTTTTAATCGATCAGATCGTTTTAATTTTTGAGCGTTCATCTTTCAAAGTTAATAAACTTATTTTTTCTAATTATTCTTTTCTAATGAAAGCTTAATTTGCTATGTATATAAGGCTTCAAAAGAGTTGTGTAAACATATTTAAATAATCAAATTATCAATCAGAATAGTGCACATTTAGAATTATATCATATTTAAATGTGTAATATTCAGTTTGATTCTTTGCATTAAAAAAACTATCGTATTTCGTTTTGCGTGTGAATATACGTATGTTCCTTACGTAAGTTGTGGATATTTGTTGTAAAAGAAGATTTTAATCATCGATGATGTACTGTGAAATGAAGATGTTCTCAAGTTCCAATGATATTTATGTCATTAAAAAATTGAGTATCCGCTTGTGTATTTGATACATTGCTTTTGTAAATATATCTTCGTATTTCCACTTGCGATATTTATTAAATGTTATGTAAGCTCCAAGTGTACTGTAAAATGTGTGTATCATTGATATATTTTAACAAGTGACAGTTGTTCTAAATATTGTATGTGTACATGTGATTTATTGTCGTGTTTTTTCAGTTTCAAACTATTTTGTCTATGTTCCAATGATCGAGCTTACATGGAATATGCTTTGATGTAGGCAAGCAGGCACGAGTATCATGTAAGGAGTGTTTTTAAATCAGATATTATACTAAGTCAGGCATTACTAATAATTTATAGATACAAAATGCCACAGATTTTCAGAGGTTTTGGTTTAAAGTGTGCTAATTTTTTATTACATCATGACATTAAATATTATTTAAAATGTCTTGTAGTTTAGAAATGCCGGTCTATATATGTTTACATATATGCAAATTCAATAACTGTGTTTTATTGTGCGCAATTAGCTAAAATATGTATAGCTTTGTGTGTTTAAATTTAAGCCCAAACATGTATAAGCATTATGCACCGTTTAATTTTATCAAGTATGTTATTTACTGCAAGTATTAAAAAAATTTATAAGTACTATAAATATAGTACTCTTCCAAAATATACAAAAAATGAAAAATAAGCTTAGTGATTTTTGTTTTTATTTTTCATATTTAATATATTTATCATTCAAATATTCTAGTAATATTATTTCATTGTATTATGCTATAATTTTTTCATGAGGTTTATTCTAAATAGCTTAGTTTAATTATGCATTACAAATCTAACTATGGTAAGGTAATCATTGTTATGATGCTGCAATCGTCTGCTAATTTTAAACAGAAATAAGATTTTCAATCATATGTTTCTGTGAAATAAATTTTGTTCTCCAATTTTTATCTTATCTTTTACCATCTAACGCTTGATTTTAAAATAAATGTTTCATTTATTCTTCATTAAAATGCGATATTTAAGTTTTTATAAAAGATAATCAAATAATCGGAGATTAAATTAATGGAAACTGTCTTTTAACGTTAAGCGTATAATATTTTGTTGCAATGCTTCTGATACAGAGAAAACTCTTTGTTAAAATGTATATATAGTATGATTCCAAATATTTTTAAATTCTACAAGTGACAGAAAAATAAGTTTTTAATTAAATTTTTAAATTAAATCAAATTGTCAAAATATTATTATTTATTTATCAATATTAAATTGGATTTAAAATAGTATTTGTCTGCTTTGTCTAAGTGTATAAATAAGAAGAGTAATTACCAATTTGTGCGTGAAATTACTTAGTAAAAGAAAAAAATTTTGCTTCTATGAATTTCGTTTTTTAGAATCAAAATAAGCAAATGTATTATACAATGCCTAAATCTGTCAGTATAAATTGAAATTTGAAACATTGAGGAATAAACACTAGTTGAGAATTTACTTTCCTATAAAGAAAAAAAAATATTTGAATTTTTATTAGTTTACTTTGCATTTTTCTTATAATTTTTTCCTAAATGTGTTGTTCAATTCTGGAATTTCTTAAAGCTTTTCGCTAATTCATGAAGCGTTTATTGTATATTTTTCATTATATTTGAATGCAATGTATTTGGATGGATATCTTAATAATATCTTATCTTTGAGTTTAAAAAATTACTTTCCTTTTTACATTTTTCAACAGAAAAAAATCCAAAGTTAAACAATCAACAAAATGTATGATTCAAACGGAGAAATAAAGCTTTTGTTGTGTAGAAGCTGTTTCATGATTTACTTTGTCTTAATAATTATGCAAAATCAGTGCTTTAGTGAAACAATGTCGCTCTTGATTAATATTTTTTTTACTTTTCATATATCTGACACATATTTTTTTCTGATTTAGATTTTAAAATAGGGATCAAATGAAAATACATATACCTTTTCATATTTAACTTATTAACAATGTTACAGCCTATGAAAAAATATGGAAATTTTGAACAGAGTAAATTTCCCTTTTCTCTAAATAATATGCGATAAATATATTTTTAATTTATCTTCAGTTTTTCAGAATGTTTAATGAGTAATAATAGATTAAGAGAAATTCTGGAATGTGAAATGATTTTTTCAATCCCTATTCAAAAAGAGAAAAACAAACTAATGAGGGCATGCATTTCAAACACGTAATTAAAAAATATATGAACATACATTCTCTGTCTTGCAATGGAATAGAAATGTTTCAAATTTGCATTGAAAGTTCCGCGGTTAGGTATTGTCTTCAACTGAAAAAAATGAAATCCCAAAAATTGTAATTTGTTTATAATCGCATAACTGCATTCAAATACAAAACAGCTTTATATCTATCCTTGAAAAAGTAATCGGGAGTCTTCGCCTGCATACTTTCTCATATAATTCGAAAAAAGCACGTCAATTATAACATGTGATGAATAACAACTATAATTAAGTAGTATACAAAAAAATAAAAGATATCTAAAAGTTTTCGAAATTTCATTCAGCTGATTAACCCCTTAAAGATCGCAATTTTTTTATCTAATAAGATGACCCCTCTTGTTTCGGAAAAGGGCTGTCGTTTTCATTCATCTAAGAAGGCATAGAATACTTGAAATGCTTATGGATTCTACGTAATTTTTGCATTAAATTATAAAGCTAATTAATGATTACATAAGCCTAAAAATGTGATAATTCGATGCACGTGAATATCACGGGAACGAGACTTAAGGGGTTAATAATGTATGTGATATTATTCTAGGAAGTAAATGATAAAGAGAATGCAAATAGAATAATTAAAACATTTAAATTATATTTTCATTCATCAGGAATGAACTTTTTAAAAAGTTTTTGTCAGTATCGTCTTTAATTGCATGGTTTCATAGGGTAGTGAAGAGAGTGGAAATGGTACTCTGGAAGAGAAGGTCTTTGAAGGATTTCCTCCAAAATTTGTTACAGAGCTAAGTTGGGTGCGAAGATAATATGCCAAATTTTGTTAGCCGTAAACGCTTCGTTTTTGAGTAATGAGCATTTTGTTTACATTCACACGTTCATTTCTTTAACTCTCGATACCTAATCTTTTGAAGATAACAGCACTTTCTCCATATTCTCCAACCATGAGGAATGAAAAGTTCCCTATATATTGTTGAAATAAGAAATATTAAAAATTAATTGAATAATAAATTACTACTTAAGTTACTTTACTTAAATTACTTTAATTGATAATTAAACTCAGAAATTAAAGTTTTGCCAAGAATGTTTATTTTTCCTTGCGTTCATTTAGGTAAAATATTGACATGGAAAGTTGGAACATTGTTCATAACCTCATACAGATATATTATTGGCATGTTTGAATTACAGTGACTTTTCAAGATAAAAACGTTTCTTCTTCTTTGATGGCCGATAGAAAATCGTAGAAAATTTTCCCATTAACCCAGACCTCTTTATTTACCTTTAAAATAAATGAAGACACCGAAGCTAAGGGTTACCATAGCTATATATTATAATAAACCATCAGACATATTACAATATCTCTTAAAGACCAGGAAAGTTTGCACGTCATTTATACAGTAGATGGTAAATACATGTAACCATTTCGTGGTTATGTATTGCTCAATTTAGTAAATTTCCTTTATACTTTTATTTTCTTAACGCTGAAATGATAATAAATTGCTCTTAATATGTAGCGTGAAGAAGGAAGCCGTCCAAAATTAAATTGGAGAAGTTTTTGAGATAAAGCTTGTTGAAAATTAAAAATTTTAAAAAATATTTTTAAAAAATTCTCAAAATGTGTATATTTAATCGCAACTTTTTGAATGGATTTACCAAAATGAATGGGCTTAGATAGTTAAAAAATTATTATAACTTATTATGAATTTTTTCTTCCTTGCTTGCAACTAGAAAGAATTTCGTTCAGAAATTTTTTTTTAAGAAAATGTTTCTCTGACTATATGGTCTGCAATTATTAAATTGTGAAGCATGTATCCCTTAGGTTCAATAAAAACTTCTTTCAAAAACTTGGATAAATAACATTGTTATGTTTCATTATTATTTATTTATTATATGATAGTATTTATAGCATTTAAATCATGATATAATCTGTGTTATCATCAGAAGTATTATGTTCTCAATTTTAATCATTTCAATAAAATAGGAAAAAGTAAACTAAACATACATTTTGACCATTATCAGAGTAAAAGTAGTATAAATACCAAAAGAATAAAGAAAACCTGAAAATGCAGGCAACTAGAATACAATATAACTTGCAGGTCGCTTACTGGATTACGAAATTTATTTTTGGCATTCATAAAAATCTATTACTTAACCTTGCCTTTCTCGCTTTAGAAGAATTTTTTCAAATCTTTAACTATTGACTACTTTGCCTTATTCTGGAATTTCTCGATGATATTTCTTTGGTTCTTTTGATGTTGGAAAAATATTTTCCAAAAGGAAAACTCGTCTGATATTACGAAGAGGATTAAAAAAGTCGACTTATTGAAAAAGAAATTTTTTAAAGAATATGAAAAATAAATGTTGAGAATAGACAAATTAAAAATCTTTGAGAGATGGGGAAAAGATGGAAGAAGAGGAATAAAGTAATCAGTAAACGATTCAATTTCATGTAATTTAGATGTCATGTTCTTCCGCAGAATGCAACAGCTCAGTATTGAATAATCAGACTTGCAGTGTTAAGTGATTCTTCAAAGAAGCGTCATTATCAACATAGTTTTTGCAAACCACACTTTTCAAATGAATTCACAGGCATTAACCACAGGGCATGATATCCGGGCGACGTGGTGGACACCTGCAAGGAAATTCCCGGTTAATTATCATCTCGTCTAAAAACGTTAAGAATGTCTGAAGATATCTTTTGTTTCCTATAAGTCGTAACGGATTTAAAAGTAGTGAGTCTTGTTGTAGTTCAGATCTCAACCAGATTCCTGTGATTGAGATTTTTACTACTGATTTTGATTACTGAGTTTTAGAGTAAAATTCAACTTATTCCAAACCTCTTTGTACTTTTATGATTACACTCTCTCTGAACTATTGTGACATCAATCAGTTCCATTAAAATGATTTCGCTAAGTGCCTCTGCCAAGACAAATTCGGTAACTTTTATCATGATTAACCAGACAGGAGGAAATAATTCAGATGCTAAGTTAATTTACAAGACGTTGATTGGTTCTCATTTCACTCGATTCGTGTTTGTGAATTTCCGGATCAGAACAAATGCGCTATGATTGAACGTCCCCTCAGCAGTACTTACCAAATAGGTTGCACTCTTTTAGCCATAAAGCAATTGTCACCATTCTGAGCATGCTCCAATTCCTCAACCAATTGAAACTCAGAGAAATAATTACACTTAGAACTTTGTCACTAGTATCTCAAGACGTTTTAATCTGAATCAAGACTGGAGTTTATTGGGAGTAAAGTGCCTTGGAGAAGGATCAAATTGTCCAGCATATCCTTTCAGTTAGATTTCTGTGGATCTATAATTGATGTGCTTCGTATTATTCTTTTAGATTCTTTTAGAAAAATAATTTCTTCCTGGATAGTTAACGTTGGTACTGGATAGAAAGATTATTTTCAAGTCTAAATGATTATTTTACTACAGAAAATGATTAGTATTTAAAATAACATTGAATAAATATAAAATTAGTTAACATTGCTTCAAGAAAGGTATAACAACTAATGGAAGAATTCGAGACATTGCAATAAAAAATAGAAACCAGATTCTTCAAAAATAAAGTATTTTATAAATAGAAGGGAAAACAGGATTAAAAGCTAGATGCAACATAATACTATTTCAAACTAGTTATAAATAAAAATTAATTAATTAAAACTAAAACCATTTCGCTTGTTACAGAAATTTAAAATGCATGGGATAAGATTCCTCGTTATCTTATTATTTGTCAAAAAGATGGCATTAAAAATTATCGAAATCCAAATAAAGAAAAGTAATTGAAACTGTATCTTCCAGTCTCTAATTTCAGTTCATAATTAAATCTCTTGAAAGCCTGAATTTTTAAATTCTTCTAAGTATCTTTAAATTACAAAGTTTATTTTCTAAGCCTTTCGAATCTCAACTTATTTGTACTATTTTATTTTCAGCAGGACAGTACTGTTTATGATTCGACAAGTTGAAATAATTAGCAAATTTAGTCATCGGGATCTAATTAACTTTGCTTGCATTAAACTAAATTCATTTTCTCTGCTGTTACAAACTGAAGTTTTATTAAATCAGTAATTAAGATTCATTTTTATTCCGAAGCTCGTTGCTTACAGTTTGGATAGGAAGAGTATTATTTGAATTTTATTACGTTTGAAATGTATTTAAAGTTTTCACAATTATAATAAGATATACTTTGATGCGAATTAACAAGATTATGAAAAATACAACAGAGTAACGCTAGCAATGAATTTGTGCTTTGAAGAATGAAAATATTTGAAAAGAAAATTATTTCAGATGCACAGTAAAAACACACAAGCAATTGCTCTTTTACAATGAAAACCCGCAGTATTAATAAGAAATTATCATAAAAAAGACAATAATGTTTATTATCATAAATGTTAAGTTATTTATAATGCAGGAAAATAAATTCAGATACATTTAGCCAATTCTGTTCATAATACAAGACTATTGACTTATTTCCATGTTTAAATCATTTAAAAATAGATTGAATATAATTCAAAGGCATCTTATTTTTTCATTGTTACAAAAATATTTGGTAAGTTAAATAAAGCTTACCCTCTTTTGTCATATAACCATGGGAAAAAAATGACGGGAGGCTGTCTTTTCAAATAGCCGCTGATGTTAAAGACGTAGGACTACTTTACTCGCGTGACTCTTTTGTTTCTCGGAGTTTCCGTAAGTTTTTAAGTTTAAGTAAGTTTTTTTTGTAACTTCTGTTGTTACCCTTTATCTCTAAAATAAGACATTAGTTATGTTTTTAACATATGTAGTTACCGAGAGTATCTCCCATACCAAGTTTTGTGGCGTTTTGGCATGTGAATCAATTTCCTTCCTGAGACCCTAATAGTCCTACGTTAAAAGTAAACTTTTTATGACTCTTGGGCCAACTTTGTCATGGTGTCTCCCAAAATATCTGACAATAGCTCAGAAATAACAGCTATGAAGGTTATCTTGATTTTCATACTTTCGTGAAACAGACAGAATTGCACTATGGAGAGAACAAGCTGGTACTTTTGGGTCAACTATTGTGCATATTCATCTATAACATATTCATGTTGAATTATTAAAATATAATAATATTCTGTTTAAAAAATAAAATTGCTAAAATCAGCATGAAAAGCTCAATAAGAAATCGAATTAAGTATGTTCATTAAAATTTGTATGAGAGTGCTTATACGTTTCGCTGCAGAAGTACTATCTTGATTCGTCCTTTACGAAAATAGTCTGAAGTAAATTTTGATACTAACCCAATTCGAAAAAATGCTGACTCGTCATAAAATTAAAATGAAACGATTCATCGGCTACATTGTTACATATAGGGCCACGTTGGTCTTGTGGTATGATCCCCTCGGGGTCAGAGGGTTCCAGTCTCGAAACCCGATTCCGCCAAAGTACCGCCCTGTAAGAGGTTCCGGTGCACGTTAAATAAATCGCGGCCAAATGTCCTCTCGTTGGAAGCTTGGATAGGGGGATGTCAGCCAGGCGTCGTCCTCGTCATGTGACGGCGGTTCAAAATTGCGAGGTCAGTCCCAAAATAGCCCTCGTGTTGCTGCAAAACGGGACGTAAATAAAACTAAAACTAAACATTATTACATACTCCTTCAATCTTTCGTTGAATTGTTTGGTTTTAACAAAAAATAGTATTCTTTAAGTGCATTGAGTCGGTAATTTTGTACACTGGAATTCATTGAAAAGTTAGCCTCTGACCTACAGACAGATGACAAAAACATTTCCTCAAATTCGTTTGAGAAAGAGCATTATTTGAAATAATCTTGATAGATATTCGACGGAAACACAAAAAAACAGGAATTAGAAGATAGAATAACGTGGGGTTACACTCATTTCAATTAAATGGGGAATGTAATGAACAATTTTTTCTTGGTTAAAGATAAGATCCACCATTGATGAAAGAAAGCTGAGTGAGTTATATATTTTATGCGACCGATACAACATTCCCTCGCAGACTAAAAATTTCCTTTCAGTAAACTTAACATCTAGGTTAAAACCAACTTTTAATTTGGCCCAATGGTAAACAATCGTAAGTATCGGAGATGGAGAAACCGTGAGTCCATGCGCTCTAAGTAAAAAAGTCTTCACTGGCGCGTGAAAAAAAGGGTACAAGTGGACTTTAAAATCACTTTAGATTATCTATACATTTTTCTTTGGAGACTTTTTGAAAATAAAAAAAGTAAATGAATATCAAATTCCCGCCATTATTTAATTTAATGGGCTGTACTTACATATCTACTTAACATATAGCCTTCAGAACTGTAACATGTTTTCCTGGAATAGGAATAAAGTAAAACTGTTTTGCCATTCATTTAACAACAGCTTTTTATGTGATACTAGCAAAGCTTTGAAGCCTTCCTAAATTGCTGTACTTGCATGGCTAATTTTATAAAAAACATAATACTTTCGAAATTTTTTTCTCTCTATCAGAAAGAAATTCATTTGTTTCACTAATTTACCAAACTCAAGCAAATAATCTACCACATTGTTTAAAGAAAGATACAAAAATGAGAAAAAAAAATTATGGAATTTATTTCCTGATATATTGTAGTTTTAATTTTCATTATCACATAAATTCAAAATAATTTTGCCGCAGTATTAAAATTTTGAAGAGCCTTCAATGCGCTTTCACTTTGAAGAATGCTTTGGTGAAAATCATGATCTGTATTTCTATTTAAGTCAGAATAATTTTTTATAAATATGCTCAAATGATACATATGTTGTCATTCAGCCTTTCAGTATGTTTAAGTTTACATAATTCACAAACCCTGTATGTGTATTAGAACTCCAATCTTAATTTTGTGAAAGAAAAATAGTTTGATTAAAAAGTAAATACTTTTTTAAATTTGTTTTGTTGTCATTAACCGTTTGAGTCCCATTTGGCGCTATTCTGAAGTTAGGATATCTGGTCGAAAAATCCACTCCAATTGATGTTGTGATATGTATGATTATAATTAATTTATGATTAGTATTAGATTATATAATTAATATCAATGATTATAATGTGGTGCCAGGCAGACGGCAGCCCACGTCATTCCCGCCGCGCCTCTAGCGGATCTAAGGAGAACCCGGCAGTTGACGTTTTGACATCCAGACGGGGTGTTCGAAAAAGAACGACGCTTGCTCAACAGACAATTTTAACGACGTAATGATGTGTAACCTCTGCAGCTACAGTTGATTGTGTTCTTGTTTTCTGTACATAGATAATTTCATTTAATTTTAATTCATAGCTAATCATCTCATTTAATTGTTCATCTAACTGTCATTTGAATTCATCATTAAATCTTTTCATTCAAAAAACTTGTCTTCAGTTGGCCATCCCTGACACCCACAATAATTTGTGTTTTTTACCATCTCTTGAGAAAAAGATTCTTGTGTACCAACAAGTACAAAACAAGGCTTACAAAAGTAATTAAAATACTCAAAAAAGGGTTAACTGAAGCTTCAAATTAAATGATACAAATGCAAATTCCAAACAGAAAAGTGGGAAGAAAAAAAAGAAACAAATATACAATAAATTGGTCGCATCCATACGAAGACATGAATGGTTTTAAGCAATGAAGTGAATAAACAAGGGGAATAGATACAGAAACATATTCAATTTTTTTAAAGTTATAGATACAAAATAACTGGTGACATATACGCAAAAAATGGATAATAACGAGAAATGGAATAAAAGCTGTACAAGGTGAGGTAAAATGAAAAAAGAATAAAGCATTCAAAAATCATATGAAAGCGCACACACAAAATCTCACACAGCATATAAAACACACAAATTTCGCACAGGTGACAAAACAAAAGGGTCTGTTCCAAATGTAATTGAGAAAAAATAATTTGAATTCCAAAAATTGTAAAGTAAAAATAAATAAAAGCAATAAGAAAAAAATTGTCAATGCCAGCAAACAGATACAAAATTTATAGTCTTGATAATGTTCGGAAAAATTCTGTCGATAAATTCACAGAATGATGCTAAACAAGTTTTGTTCTGGACCAAAGAAGAGAAAGATGGAGGCCATGCTAAACTGTTCTTCTTTAGACTGCTGATGAGCAAACACCTAGCGAGAGTGTATTTAGAGCAAGAAAATATCGAGTGATTATTTGACGACCCTTTTTGGTGCAAAATTATTTTATCTATATTTGACCTCTCAGAATAGATAAGCTTTGAATCTATGACGTTACGAATAAAGGTTAGGTTAGATGAAGAACACAATCATATGTCTTGGCATTTCTGGATGTAAATAAAAAAAATCCCTTTTCGGCAAGCTTCAAGGCAAAGGTAGATTCCTTTACGTTAATGTTGCAAAAGTCATGAAATATTACATATTGATCAATACAGACATAGCCAATGACCTTATTGTTTCTACACATTGCAATATTTACGCTGTGATTCTGTTTTCATGTCATTTAATTTTTTGCTATATCAAGGTTTTATCATTCCATTTTTCATTCCAAAAAGTTATGATAGATTTATCGGTCAGTACATTGGTCAATTTTTTAATATCTCAACACATAATCATTCAACAGGTAGGAGTCATAAAGAAATAAACATCTCAGCAGTGCAAATATCTCCTAGATAACATTAAGCCAGCCTTTCTGAAACAGTAACAAGAAATTGACTCTTGGCACGAATGAAGAAAGACTCTAGATTTAAAAATTAATTTATTTAATCTAGGTTACAATATAATTGTGCGAACATTAATTTGTCATATGGTAAAATCACATGACATGGAAACACTTAAATACTACTAAAATGGGCTCATTTAGAGAATTCCCTGGTTACAGAAATAATAGTCACTAAATTCTTAACATATAAGAGAATAAAATTATTAAACATTGTGTGTGGCAAATTTAATACGTGTTTTTAAAGCATAGGATATGAATGCAGCCAATTTGAACAGTAAATTTAAATCTCCATCGACGGTTAAAACCAAATACTTAGGCAGAAAATCCCAAACAATTTTAAAGTTAATAGTAAAAAGAATAAAGGAAACTCATATTTAAATATCTATCGTTTTTGGCTACTTTATATTGATTTTATTAAACAAATCATGGTCCCGCCATGTTTAGTTAAATATCAAATTAAAGTATTCTGTCGAAAAACCTATTATCAAATTAACTATTAAAATTATTTGATTAATTAAAATTAACTATTTACTTAATTAAGGTTAAAAATTAATTGTTACAAAACTTCACTAAAACCTTTTTCATGACTCATACTATATGCCAGTAATCTTTATCTTATAATTATCTAATAATTATATTAATTTAAATAAAAGTCACTGTGGCTATGCATGTATGTTCCACATCTCCACCTAAACCACTGGACTGATTTCAATCAAACTTTTTATTTAAGAAAAGAGAAAGGTCACCTTCAACTTTTCAAAGCCTAAAAGATGCTTAAAATTTCACTTAATTAAAAATTAAGCAAGGCGTTTTTCCGCGATGTCTTTCATTTCCATAAATTTGTTTCTCTCATTTTAATATTTTTTTCAAAATTAATTTTAAACTGAATTCGTAACAATATTCTTGTTGATTAAAAGTAACACGAAGAACTGTTTCCAGAAGGAAGAATGCTAAAAGAAAATTTTAAAAGTAGACGATTTAACAATTTACATCGGGACCAGCTATTGATTTATTTTCACGCTTTAAATTAATGAATAATTAAATAGTTAATTTAATTGTTTCAAAATATTCATTAAAACCTTTCATTGACTTTAGTAATTGTTAACAAAGTTTGAAGTACCTATATAACAAATAATAACGCATGAAGAAAACGGATGTTTTTAAAAATCGTCTGGTTCAATTGATATTCTCATTTTAATTGAAAGCGTTTTAGATCAGAAAAGGAATTTGTGTATTATAATATTTATACAATAGCAATTTTTACATTGAAAATATTAAACATGAAAACATTTTAATCCGGAGCAAAGCCAGGTATATCAATTAACAGTTATAATTAACAAAATTTAACAAAGATATTAACTATAAATTAATTAGTCATAAATTAATTATATATTATACCGTATAAAAAGTGAAAGTGAATGCGGTTGATGGGAACTCATAACTTCTAAGCAATTTTTGCTGTCAAAAAATTTTCAGTATAAAAGTAGTTTGTTATGATAAGGTGTTAATTCCCCTAATTGAAATTTTCTTTTTATCTTCAATCCTAACGAAGCTATGGGGAAATGATAAATTGGGGGGAGGAGGGTACTGAATATCGCTTTTCAGATCATAACTTATAAGCAATTCCAGCAGACAAAAAACTTTTAGTATAAAAGTTGTTTGTTATCATAAAGTGATAATTCGCTTAATTGAAAATTTTTTTCTATCTTTTGTCGTGACAGAGCTATGGGGAAATCATAAGTTGACGAGGGGATTGAAAATGGCTTTTTAGCTCATAACTTCTAAAAAATTATGGCTATCAAAAAAGTTTCAATACAAAAGTTGTTTGTTGTGATAAGGCAATAATTCGCCTAATTTGAATTTTCTTTCTATCTTGAATCGTAAGGGAATTATGGGAATATGAAATTTTCAGTCCCCCACCATTTCCACCCCCTTTGAGCTGGTTAGCCCATCTGTGAACTCGGTCGAGATTTTAACCGTCCTTACAACATATCCATCGCCAGTTAAAATCTAATCAAAATTACTCTAGTTATCGTGTTTACAAAATAACACGGGCCGAAGCGTTGTGCATATACTTCTCTACTAATAATAATAAGGAAAATAACATTTTGCCCTCTATTCTCATAAGTATTGAAGCTACAAGAATGAAAGAGGGTGGAAGAAACTGCAAATGACGAGAGCTTTCCAACAAGGGGTAACATGCTCAGGTTAAAACGTACTTTAAGTTAGGGGGAGACGAGGGGAAGAGTGGGAAAATCACTTTTCAGCTCATAACTTCTAAGCAATTGTAGCTATCGAAAAAGTTTAAATTCAAAAATTGTTCGTTATGATAAGGCAATAATTCGCCTGATTTGAATTTTCTTTCTCTTTTCATTTGTAAAGGAATTATGGGAAAATGAAAATTTCCACCCCCACCATTTAAACCCCCTTTGAGCTGGATACCCTCTACGAACTCGACCGAGATTTTCACTATCCTCACAACATATCCCAAGCTGGTTAAATTTACATCAAAATTACTACAGTTATCGTGTTCACAATATAACATGGGAAGAAGCGTTAGACATATATATATATATATATATATATATATATATATATATATAAACTTTTTAACGAAGGGTGGTTTTGGGTTCTAGGGGTCATGATCGGTGAAGATCTGCAGAAATTTTCCGAAAGTCGTGTCATGAGAACCATTGCAATAGGTAGAGTTCCTATAAGGAATCTACCTAAAAGTGCTAACGTGCCACTTGGTACTTTTCATCAAGATATTTCAAATACCCTTCGGACTATGAAATTCGTCGTGGATTTTGCTTGAAATTTGAATTGTTCATATTTGAATTTGGATTCATATTTTATTTAAAATGTGAAAATAAAAATTTTAATTGAAAATTGTTCATGAATTTTCTTTGAAATTGGAATTGTTCATATTTGAATTTGAATTAATATTTCATTTGAAATATGAAAATAAAAATTGAAATTGAAATTTACTCATGGATTTTCTCAGAAATTTGGATTGTTCATATTTGAATACATATTTTATTTAAAATATGAAAATAAAAATTGAAATTTGCTCATGAATTTTGTTTGAAATTTGAATTATTCCTATTTGAATTTTTATTCAAAATATGAAAATATAAATTTTAATTTAAATCTGCTTGTGGATTTTGTTTGAAATTTGAATTGTTCATATTTGAATTCATATTTTATTTAAAATATGAAAATAAAAAATTGAGTTGAAATTTGCTCATGGATTTTCTTTCAAATTTGAATTGTTCATATATGAATTTGAAATCATATTTTATTTAAAATATGAAAATAAAAATTTGAATTGAAATTTGCTCATGGATTTTCTTTCAAATTTGAATTGTTCATATTTGAATTTGAATTCATATTTTATTTAAAATATGAAAATAAAAATTTTATTAAAAATGAAAAATCCCAATCATCCTCTTATATTCTATGATTTTATTATATCTAGCATCTTCTTAGAGAAACTAGCATCTTCTCAGATTTAAACGCAAAATAAGCATCGTTTAAATAAATTCTTTGGAACTGCTTAAAGGGTATTTGGTCTATGGTTTGTTATCACAAAATATTTAATATTCTAATTTAAGATTTTATCTTAGTTTTTCCTCCATTTCTTTAAGATTTCCTAAAGAAGATTTATGTTTGCAATTGATATTTTCATTACACATTAATTTCTAAAATTCTCCTTGATTGTCATTTAAGTAAAGAATAAAGGTTTAATAATGTACTTATAATTCTAGATAGGACATCGATAGTTAATAGTTTCATGCTGCAAAAGACTATCTGGAATTGCTTATATAAAAGTAAGCAATGAATGGAAGCCATTATAAAAACAAAAGCAAAGAAAAAGAATCTCTTCGACCATGTCATATTCATTGAATAAAATAGTTCTTGCGAGAAAGAGATACAAGAATAAAACAAATTTTCCTAAAGATGTTTACCGAAAAGCCCTATGAAAAACCAGAAATTGAAATTCTTCAATTCTTTATGGAGTTTCAGGAAGGGGATTAAAATATTCCTCTTTGATGATGTTTACCTTTCAAAATCTTCAGAAAAATATGGAGAAAGTCATTTGCTCTGTAAATATCTTCTAGCAATGAACTGAATGTCAGATAAAAAAATAATAAGGTGTAGGACTTCAAGGAAATTATTTTCTAATGTAGGCGGCATTATATCATTCTAATTTAATTTTTATTTTTACCTTATAAACTATTGTTTCGAAACAGTCTAGAAATAATTAGCTTATTCATGATTGTGTAATGGAAAATGCTATAAATCTAAATTAGCCGATATTGTTTTCCAAGATTAGGCTTATTTTATGAATCTTTGTGATTCTCTCAGGCATCATTTAAATGTATGAAAACTCTTGTTTGGTTTTTTCAATAAAAGTAATACCTGAAATTCATATTATGCAATCTATTGGCTAATTTTAATTAATAAAATTATTTTTGACTTTTACCGTATTTCTATATGCCATAATTCAAAGAAAAAATTTCAATAAAGCATTTTTTTTAGAATTCGTCTGAATTATGAACTTTAATTTAAAAATGTTGATAAATAATAAATCATTGATCCATGTGGCAATCTTAATATGTACACACTGCGTATGGAGAAAAACCTTTTTGCTAAAAATAGCTGTTTGTTAAGGGATGCATTCTTGTATATCTAAGAATATCAAATTCACAACGGATGAGATAAGCATTTTTATGGGAAATATTTATAATAGCCTCCTATCGTTTCAAATACTTAATTATAGTATTTAAAAATGTTAATTTCTTTTCTTTTTTATTCCCATTTTCAACAAAAAATTAAACTTATAACGAAATTCAAATTTATTGAAAACATAAACTTTTAGACAGGCATCTCAGGCATGTGAAAGTACTAGGAAAACATCTTAAGATGCAGTTAAAATTGAATTTCAGTCACGCATCCGAAGCAAAGTTTGGCTTGCCTAAGTACGTGAAGACGACGCAGATTTCAGTAAAATGCTGGATTCTTGGGCCATAAAAAACAAATATGCACGCAGCTTTACTTAAAAAAATTTTCCCAAGAACAAGAAGTGAAGATTAGCACGAAAAGGATTTAATATTTTTCGGGAATTTTATTTTGTATGCTTCTAAGAAATAACAATAAAATCTGATATCATATTTTACTGCTAGATTTCATTTTATATTAGAATATAAAAAAAATTATTTTGACACATTCAGTTCATATTCTTAACCCTTATAAGTCATCATGAAGTTAATTAGCAGCTTTACTGATTTTATGAGAATATTTTTAATATATCTATGATTTATTGAATTCTTTAACCATACTTCAATATCCTTTTATCTTACGTTTTAACAATAAATACCAACAATTTATTCTTTGAAATTTCTATGAAATGCGGCTATTTTCGAATTATGTTCGAGTAGCCATCAAAGCATTAGCCTAATTTAATAGACAAGTCAACGAAGGGTTTGAAAAAACATTAAATCATACAGTTTTGAAAATTAGTACACATGTTCGAGAGGGGCTCCTGATGAACATCCTAAAATCCTGACCTAATCCTAAGACTTTCCTGAATATCTCGAAAACTATTCAGTTTTCAAATTACATGTGATATAACAAATTAAAGACAGTACAATTCGATACAAATGCATGCTTTTATTTTTCTTTTAGCTTAAATAGTTTTTCAGGTAATTGGTCTCAAAGTGTATAAATTTGTAAAAAAATCTTACTTGATAGTCCAGTCAACGAAGGGTTTGAAGAAAACATTAAATCATATAGTTTTGAAAATTGGTCCACATATTCGAAAGGGGCTCCTGATGAACATACTAAAAGTCTCCGGTTCTAGGGGAAGAGCTCACCCCGCCATCTTAGGTTTAATCCCCCTTTATAATTTTTTTGAATATCTCGAAATCTTTTGAGTTTTCAGTCTACAATTGATTTAACAAATTAAATAGCGTAAAATTCCCTATAAACTAATACTTTTAGTTTTCTTCTAACTTTAACAGTTTCCGAGATAATGAGTATCAAAGTTTGCCGCAATCTTGGATTTCATCCCCCTTTTTGGGTTTTTCTTGAATATCTCGAAAACTATTCAATTTTTAAATTACATGTTATCAGGAAGTTATAAGAACGTATAATTCCCTATAAACGCATACTTTTATTTTTGTTTTAGCTTTAATAGTCTGCGAGATAATAGATTTCAAAATTTGATACCATTTTGGATTTTATCTCTCCTTTTTAAGTTTTTCTTAAATATCTCAGAAAATATTAAAGGTAGAAAAAACACCAATAGTATGTATGTTTTAGTTGGGAGTTTAAAGATCATTAATTTGTTGCATTACATGTAATTTGTAAATTAAATTGTTTTCGAGATATTCAAGAAAAACTAAGAAAAGAAGGAGATAAAATCCAATATGGCGGCAAATTTTGAGACCCATTATCTCAGGAACTGTTAAATCTAGAAGAAATAAAAAAGCATGAATTTGTAGGGAATTTTACTATAATTACTTTTTTTATATTACATGTAATTGAAAATTGAAGAGTGTTTTTAAATATTCAAGAAAAATGGGGGATGAAATCCAAGATGGCAGCAAATTTTGAGACTCATTATCTAGGAAACTATTAAAGCTAGAAGAAAACTAAAAATATATATTTGTAGAGAATTTCATGCTCTTTAATGTGTTAAATCACTTATAATGTCAAAACTGAATAATTTTCGAGATATTCAGGAAAAACTAAAAATGGGGGATGAAATCCAAGATGGCGGCGCGAGCTCACCCCTCCAGGCTCGGGGACCTTTAGTATGTTCATTAGGAGCCCATAACGAACATGTGTGCCACTTTTCAAAACTATATGATTTAATTATTTTTTCATCCCCATTTTGGACCTTCGTTGACTGGACTATACAGAAAGAGTCAAATAAAGGGCACTTCAATTCTTTTAAACTTGTTTTCAGATTTGAAATAACTCTTGTTAAGGATTTAAGTTTTATGAATTGGAATAGTGAACATATGAAAAGTTGCAGGGTTTCTATTTCGCTTCGAGTTCCATGTAACATTTTAAGCCCTTATTAAGCCTTTCAGTATAACGTTAATTTGGAAAATTTTATTCAAATATGAATAATAGAATTTAAATTCATTGCTTTTTCTTATAGATATTTTTGTCCTCGGTGGCCTTGTGTCAGATTCGATTTTGGAAGCGTGGAGCTCCATATTCGAAACCCGATTTCACTGAAAATCCTGCGTGTGTAGGACATTAGGCACGTTAAATCTGATGAGACTCAAACGTCCTGCCTCTGTGTGGAGTCGAAGCTTCGAGAAGGGGTGTCGGCTCAGGTTTCGTCTTCTTCATCTGACAAAGATTCAGAATTACGAAGTCAGTCCAAAAATATCCATCGGGCAACTCTAAAACACGACGTAAATATAACAGAAGC
Organism: Araneus ventricosus; assembly: GCA_013235015.1. Classification (NCBI taxonomy): domain Eukaryota; kingdom Metazoa; phylum Arthropoda; class Arachnida; order Araneae; family Araneidae; genus Araneus; species Araneus ventricosus. Next base: position 63,749 of record BGPR01001082.1, on the reverse strand, counting down.
TAATTTTACAACTTTGTATTCGAAACAAACGAGTTAGCTTATCAATTTTTTATTTAAATTACTAGTTTCAGTCGAAAAATTGTCGTGTATATGAGTCTGGTGTACGTTATATCTTGCTTCAAGTATTAAACGTCCTCCTAATAGAGTAGTGTCGATTATTAAACATAAATTTTTATGATGTGGTAAGAAGGTTATAGAAACACTAGTTTTACCGCCGAACAAATTTATGTGCAAATGATGGCCATTATCAACATGCTTTTTTAAATTAAACAGTTGATCAGTGCGTCCAGAACTCTTGATCGCTGCAACTGTAAAATAGTACATGGAAATGGAGAAAGCCCAGCTAAAATTTTGAAACTGCGATCTCGAAGTAAATCATTTAAGCTGTCTGTAGGGACAGGTAATAAATCAAGTTGAGAAAAGACGCTAGTTAATTCCCGTTTTTTTATGTAGCATTTTTTATGTGTCTTGTACTTGGGCATATAAGTGAATCCAATTAAAATAAGCATTATCACATTATTTATTAATTTGTCTAAATGATTTGATTCCCTAGCATTCCTGTTTCTCCTTCTGTTTTGCTTTTCTTTTTCGAATACAGATGACGCCATGGTTCTACTTTTTCTTTACCAAAAAAGGGGAAATACTTATATAGGCGGGAACTTCGCTTTTGTTTGTAATAAAAGTGAGGACACTTTATATCTCTTCTAAGCGCGGGGTAAGTTTATTTGTATGAAGGCTGTTATTCAACCTGATGGCTAATATTTTTATTTCAATCTTATTAGCGTCCTTATGTTTGTGTTTGGTTTTCCTTTTTCTTTTAACCCTCAGAGTGGTGCAAACGTCTTTTTCCTTTTCTCATGTTCAGTTCAAATGCAGATAGCTCCTATTTATTTGTATATTTTCTCAATCAATCATGTTTAAAGTTTCTTAAGATTTCAGAGATATAATTAAATACAAAAAAGATCAGTTCATTCACTTTGAAAGCTAAGTTTTCTAACTTGACGGCTAAAAGATCAAAATAATTGGGTGCTCAGAGGGTTAAAATAATTCTTATTAGAAATGTACTGATCTCCTTTGTCTTTTGTTGAGAAATTTCGGGTTAAGAGAAGCTATTTTTGGTGTAATGCAAGCTTCTTACAAAAAAATTTCCCGAATATTTTGAATCTATTTCGAATTTAGTCCTCAGCATTGGACAAAGTGGACTAGAACGGATTCCGTGTTTGTTTAATGTGATTCTCTCAGAGTATTTTTCTTAGTTTTTTGCTTTCTTTCAATGATTTTGATTTCCATTGAATTATCAGACCATTTCCTAATAATACTTACCTTGCCTAACAAATATTGCTATCGAAAAAAATGAGGGTTCGGTAATGTAATTATTGTTTCCTAAAAGTATTTGTATAATAATTTTTATATTATAAATATATAATTTTATATTTTAAAATTTATTTATATTTTATAAATATTTATAAAAATATGTCGTATGTATTTGTTAATATTACAACCTTGTTACACATTTTTTTGCAATGTAATAGATGGTGATTTGTACAGATAATGCGAGAATAATTCTTATGTTCACTTAATTTTAATATTTAATTCCGGCACGTTATTCATAGCGTAACGCTGTAGGGTCTTAAATTGAAAGACTAAAATTTTTCAAAATTTTTTAAAGTTCATGTAGTATAAGCCATATTTTCTATTTTTGTTTGCTCTAAAAAGAATCATTCATAATCTCTCCAATCTTAATCATATTTATTTGAAAGTCGGATTAGTTTAGTGTTCTTTGAAACTCAATGCTCTGAAAAAAAATCTCATTTAGTTGTAAATTTCTTAAATCTTTATGTCTGGAAAAAATTTAAAACTATGTGCTGATTAGTATCATCCATATTCTTTGACCGTTTCTGCCTGCACGTTAAAATTCTCTAATATATATATATGTGGAAAAATCTTGGAAATAATAAAAATGGCTCTGTCTTTCTCTGTAACTTGAATTCATATGAATTAAAGTAAACTATTATGCAAACGTTTCAAAGAATCTTTTCGAAGTTTCTTCCAGATATCGAAAATATAAATTTTGTAAACTGTTATCAGGAAGTGTTACATAATTTTGAGTATTCTTTACAATAATTTAAGTAAGATTTAGAAAGAAATATAAACTTTTGATTAAAAGAAAATACAACTTAAGCTGGAGTAAGAATAATGAAATTTTGGTTTAGGTGAATTTGAAATCGTTATCTGACTATTGATAGACAAATACTTTCCCGTTGTTAAGACTCGAAAGGTTTTTCCATAATTGTAGAAGTGTATTTAAAATGATGAAATTAGTGTTCTGAAGATAACAGGATTTGTTCCAACTATAGAATCTTCTCCTATACTTAATTATATTTTCAGCTATATTATAACAAGTATTCACTGATGAATAATGAAACTGAAGAGATTCAGTAATTTTTGACGAAGAAATCATCAGAAAAAAGGGTATTTTAAATTTGTTAGAGTTGGAAAAAAATTTAATTTTTGAGGCAAAAAATTGGTATTGAAGCAGATCAATTCCATTTGCGTCTTTACAATGCGTTATTGTGTTTTTACCAAATTAAATTAATTATATTAATTTCAAGCAACTATAATGTTTAATTATAAATATTTTATAAATATTAGTAACAATTATATTATTTTTTAAAAAATAGTAACAAATTTTGAAATAATGTTTCCTTTAATTTTTGATTAACATTCTCATACAATCTCGCTAATTTCACTGCCATGTGTCCTAGAAGATAATTCAGTTCATACGTCCACATACAGTTGGAGATTTATTTACTTTTTTATTTATTTACAACCCGCCCACGCCCAGCCTATCCAAGAGGGTGTAAGGCCTTCCACAGGCCGGATGGGAAATATAAAACAAAAGAAATGAACTACATTTTTAAAAAATTACAAAGTCCCCCAAGGGATGAGGAGAACAATTCAAAAATCATCATTTGCAACTATGAACTCAAAAAAAAAGGATAAAGAGCAAAAACACAAAGCACAAAAAAATAAAGAGCAAAAACACAAAACGCAAAGAGCAAAAACATAGAACGCAAAGAGCAAAAACATAGAACGCAAAGAGCAAAAACAGAAAAGGCTTAACATTGAAAACCCAAAACACAAAAAAGATTAAGGCCTAAAACACAAAGAGCAAACACACAAAACGCAAAAACTCAAAGAGCAAGAACGGAAAAAACTAAACATTAAAAAACACATACAAAAAATAAAGATTAACCAAATTAAAATCAATAGCATTTAAAACCAAACAGTTGCAAACAAAAATCGAGAGACAAAAAAAATCTACACAGAAGCACACAAGAGATCTAACAAAAACTTTAGAATGGACAACATAACAATTCAAAAGAAAACAAAACAATACCTTAAAACCGTCGAAAACTCGAGAACAGTTAACCGAGTATTAAAATGACACCAAGTGGAAGAAAATAATAATAAAATTTCAAGAAATTTGCATTTCTAAGTAGATCAGAATAAACATGACAACTATTCAGAGAAATGGAGAAAATTATTCGCAAAGTGTTCGTCAAACAGCTAGCTGATAATATCTTAATAATAAAATTTTCATAAGAATGTAGAATGTATATTCATAAGTCGTAGAATTATGTCTTCATAAAAATGAGATCAAACTAAAAGGAACGGTAGGGCAGAATTATTTATAATTAAAAGCTGTAACATAAGTAATATTGGGCCGCAGAGGCCAAGTGGTAAGATCTTGGAATTGAAGGCCTCCAGGTTCGAAACTTTATTCCTGGTGCACGCTAAATCCTGCGACGGTCAAACGGTGAAGAAGCAGGTGTGATGCAGAAGCTTGGAAAGGGAGACGTCAGCTGAGGTGTCGTCCTCGCCATCTGATTGCTATGCAAAATTACGAAGTTCATCCCTAAATGGCCCTCGAGTTGCTTCAAAACGGGTTGTTATATATTTACCAAAACTAAATCGTAGCGCTAAAATAAATGCAATATCTTATTTAAACATAACACGCAATGTAAGACATAAAAATCTGGCATTCACTCGGAATGGTTGATGTTTTTCATTTTATTGAGAGGACAAACATCAGAGCTTGGGCAGGGTTTATCAGCAAATCTTTGTCGATTATCGATCATCCAGCACGCAAGATTAGCTTCAGGTACTCCTGGTGCAGCTTCGTATCAATTGCCATTAACCCCCTTCTCTCTCATTATTTTAATGGATGCAACTTGTATCGGCCTTTTCCATCTGAGTTGGATGATAAATTGCACTCTCGGTCTATCAGCTTATCTTATTCACTCTAAGATATTCACTCGCCTTGATGAAAGCAAAACTTAAATGCTTTCCTGAGAAATCCTTTAACTTACTTTGATGCTTTTCCAAAATAAGCAGAGAGAATAAACACTTCAGTTTAAAACTAATAAAAAGATGGAAAGTAATTCTGTCGAAAGGGTGTCTTAATATGTTGTTCTTGATGAAAATTATTTATTATTGTCTTGGATTTCTTTTTAATACTCTGATTTTTATGAAAAAAATAAAAATATGCTTAAAAATAAACTTTAGAATAGTGAATTCTGAATTTGAATGAATTCCTAATAACGACGATGGATCATGTGCATCTTGAATTTATGCATGAATAATAAAATGGCAAATATTCTTTTATACTGTGAAAATCATATTAGTCGAAGGTGGATGTATGTATTCAATCGTATTGTTCAGTTTAGAATTAGCTTTGCATTTATTTACATAGTAATGCAATTTTTCTCCATTTGTATATTGATTCTTTTAAAATATTTTGATCTTTAAATGTCTAATAGCAAATGTTCACGAATGCATGCTGAAGGAAAATGAACCTTTTGGAATAAAAGTCTGATTAACTTTTCACTCTGCATTTCAAAGAAATTTAAAATAGAGATGTTGTGAACCGTGGCTGTGGATTAAGATTACTTCATAAAAAGTATGACTCAGTAATAAGTAGGACCAGAGTATATTCCATAAAGTATTTAACTCTTAGTTGGAGGGGAAGGCGTGCAGATTACGCCAGTGAGTTAATTCTTGAGAATTTTCTACTTTTTCTCCTGAACCCTCTACCTCCCTCTAACTTAATAGGAACATCCCTTAAGTACAAAGCTTCTAGCCGATTCGTTCAGTCTGACTCTTGCTTTCCAATCTAAGCATTTTTTTCGACTTTTTCTCCTGAGCCCTCTCCCTCCCTCTAACTTAATAGGAACATCCCTTGGGTACAATCCTTCTAGCCGATTCGTTCAGTCTGACTTTTGCCTTCCAATCTAAGCATATTTTTTGTTCGTCGGTCAAATCAGTACGCCAGAAACATGTGCGTTGCCAGCAGATTCGGAGACAAAGATATGACGGAAAGACGCAGAAAAAATGATGTGTTAACTCGAGTGAGAGCATTTCTCGACTCGTTAAATAAAAACTGCCAAAACTGTTATACATTTGGCGACCAACTCACGATCGACGAAAAATTGGAGCCCTTTCATGGGAGAAAAACATTTATTCAACATATGCCGAATAATGTTATTATTTTTCTATTTTATATACCATTCTTTTTCTCCATTTCTCTCTATTGAAGTTCCTGAACAGATTAATGTAATAGGCAAAGAAAAATGCATAGAAATATGAAGCAGAGATTGGAAAAAACTACCTGTCGTAATTTATACGCTGCATCTCCCAAATTGTGCTATACGAGGGTTAAGGAAATCTGAATAATAAAAATTCTAACTGATATAAAAAAAAGCTAAATAGTGTAATTAACAGAACAAATAAAGCTATCGCTGGAGTATAAACTGCACTAGTCTTCGACTAAAGCAGGAGAGATAAAAAAAGCCAGTAGAATACAAGATCAGTTTCCTTTTGTGTGATCTTTTCTTTGTGCGCAGTCAACGAGAAGGTCTACGCTTTTGTATCGCGTTGAACAGGAAAGTTGCCTAAAATTATCTTCTTTTTCTCAGAAAAGATTAACATAAGAATGCTTCTCCATGAGGAGGCCATATACTTTCTTCATTGAATCTAAATTGAATCTGTACACTCTTCGAAAACAAAGATTTTACATAATTCAACGTATAAGGAATTCCTTATTTGAAGAAGAAACTGAAATAGCCGTCAGAATCTTGAGTGAAACTTTCAGAAAACAAGCAAAAACTAGGAGTAGTTTTTGATAACGAAAATAAGTAACAACTTTTAGTTATCATTTTCCATTATTTTCGCTTAGTATTGATTTAAATTAAAAGAATAAACCAGTTGTGTACGAAGTGCATTAAAATGTGTATTCAGTGAGTTAACCTGCAATGAAAACTATTTCATTTCATTCAGAATAAATTCATAGATTCTAACAAGATTGCAAAAGAATTGTGTATGTTGATACAATAGTTAAGAAGAGTGCAATTACTTGTATAATTTTTAGATTATTCTCCAGGTCAATTCTACGGAGGGCAGATAATCACAAATGTATCAGCGGTAAGACGTTTGTACCAACCAGCCCGCAGTAGAAGCTTTTTCAGGGTAATTTATTTATTCAGCCCGTAAGCAATAACCGAAAGCAATTCACCAATCCATAACAACCGGGGTAATCTGTGTGGTAGTTGTCACGACATCAACATAGGAAATGAAGGTGGATTCCTAATGGCCATCTCAGGCATCGGCCCATCTCATAACTTAGAGGTACACCCCGTCATTGGAGTGGAGGCAACTCAACCTCACATCTTTATTGTACCCACTAGGGGAGCAAGAACCCGCTAACTTGTCCGGTGGCTGCTCATCCCCTGGTTATGTTTGTGTTTTGAAACGCATCTCGTATTCCCGAGCTATATTATAATCATTTCAACGACAAGAAAGTATTGATGTTCTTTTTTTTTCGACACAAAAAAGTGTTTTCCATTCCCTTTCTCCGAAACGGTTATTTTTTAATTTATAGGATTTTTTTAATCGCGTATAGTAATTATCAATTTGTCATATGACAAAATTTTGCTAGTAACTTCAGCTATTTTATCTCAAAAGAATAACAATAAAGTTAAAAACTTGGTTCGAGATGCTAGAGCAGTGTGCCTCCACGTTATCGTTTCAATGCACTTTCAGGATTTTATTGATATTTCCTCTCAGTATTGCGTCACATATGCCAATATAGAAGAGTTTATCCTACCTTGAGTTTTGCATATCTCAAAGAATTTCTCAGCATTTTTCACGTTTCAATAAATACCTCTTTCAAGCACATTGTAGAAATATCTCTTTTAGAAAAATTATTATCTCTTCTGCTACGGAATAAAGCACATCAAAGACTAACATCAGAACTAAGACAGCACATCAAATTTAAATGAATTTCTAATTAAATAGGGAAGCTGAAATCGTATCCTAAGCTCCCGAGAAAAAATTTATGATTTTTTTCAATTAAAAAATGAAAATGTTTCAAAATATGTCCATTTTTTCATCACAGACAGAAAATTCTGAACAGAAATAGATAGTATAGAATTTAAAAATTCTCTCATATTGTTTTAAAATAGCTGAATTCATTCTCTAGAATCTAAATAATGCTTTAAGTTTAAATAATATTATATGTTAAATTAATTCGAAAAAATTAATTAAGTTAATTTCGAAAAAGGAAAATCGCATCATAAGCATTTTTCAGTTTAGACAGTAAAAAGTTTACGACAAGAAGACTAAAAAAGATCGTCATTTTTATATTTCTGGACAAAAGTTTATTTTTTAATTTTTTATTAAAAAAGACAATCAGTGGCTGCTCGTCAGCTCAGAAACAGTGCTACAAACACTTTCGCTGGTACTGGGTTTTTGAACAATGTTCAAATCCTGTCTAATGAGACCTGCATTTTTTATAATCAATTTTTCTCCCAGCGAAAGCTACGAGAATACGATTTTTTGAAGGTCTGCAACGGTCAGCCTTACTTAATAATAATCTAATAATAATGATTGCTCCCTCCTTATAAAAAGTTTTAACTCAATAATATTTTAGAAAATTAGATTTTAAAAATCATCTGGTTTTCGAAGAGATTTTTAACAATGGGAAACGAATATTCAATAAACCAAACATTTTTTCATAGAGTCAGTATGAAGTGAAACAGAAACCCATATATCAAGAGTTATCCAAACACAATCATCAGCTGTCAAACATTCTGAAAGCGAAAAAAAAAAAAAAAGGAAGGAGGAAGGGAAGGCGAAAGTTGCTCACCAAATGCGGTCTGTAATGACTGCTCGAGTGCCTCTAAATTCAAAGGGAGAAAGAGTTTTCTTTTTTCTTCTGATTCATTTCTCAGCATTGCTCTGTCCACGAATTTTGATCCTTTGATGGGGGAAAAACACTGTGCAGCTCAAGCTTGCCTCTCTCTTGCTTGTTAATTGGTTTTCCGTCTTCCTTTTACGTTTTTCATTACTTTTATCCATTTTTTGTTTATTTTTGAACTCTCAAAGCGGGAAAGTAATCAAATAATAATAAAAACGAAATAAAAGCTTTTAAAATAATTTCAAGCATTCATTTCTGCAGTCCTAATGGACGAGCACCACTGAAGACAACACTCTTTTCTGTAAAATCGTTAAATCACATGTAAACATAAATAAACAGTAATCAAATTATAAAAATGAAAAATATATTAGCTATGAATAAAATAACATAATAGCAAAACAATATGAATAAATTAATAATGAAGACATATGCACTGCTTTTGGTAAATATCAATACTTTCTGCTGTTTCTGCCAAATTATTTATTTTATTAATAGAGATTAAAGTTTGAACACTTCTGGCATCAAATCCTATTTTTTTCTAATTAATTTAAAATAAATTTCAGAGCAATCTGAACTTAGATATCAGCAATAGCTGAAAGAAAATCTTTTAAAATACAGCACAAATATTGTCAGGAAATTGTGCATGGAAATACTATCTATCTATAGATCAATGCAGCCCATAAGTATTTAAATATATCTTTAAAAATTGACAGCTTAATATTCAAATCTTAATCTGAATTCCATAACTAGAAAACTTCTTCAGGCATTTACTCCCACAGCTTCCTGGAAATCTTCTTTTCTATCAACTAACAATTAATCTTCAGCCCATTCCTCTTTCTCGCTACAAAGGTTTCCAAAGTTTCTTCGAAAAAACAGCAAAGCAATCTTTCTGATCCTTAGATTTTCCGGAGATGACTGCATTGTGTCAGAAAATGGAGCTTTCAGCAAAAGCAAACAATTTATTCGCATAGATGAGCGCGGAAACAAAAAAAAGTGGAATTTGATCTTCCAAACGGGTGAGAAGTCGAAGAAATAGTTTCATTGAGAGAAAAAAAAAATAAATACAAAATCAAAAACGAAAAAAATACCTCTATTGAAAGGAAAATCCAATGGAAAAAGTAATAACAAAAAGCTAGAAAAAATATTTTATCGCTAGACACCCTACGTTGTTTAAAATAGGAGAGAAATTGAAGTGGAAAACATGACGCCTACTCGAATTATTTCAAATCTTCGATTTACATGCAAATTATTCAATCTGAGAACAATTTAAACTAATTATGTTCGGTGAGGAGGGAGTGTTTGCAGAGGATTCATAGATTTCATCCTAGAATGTAAATTAATTAGGAAGTCAAAAATTATGTTATCAGAACATCTAATTCATAGAATAATAGTTTTAAGGTTATCATACTGAAATATCAGGTATGCATAAGAAAATTATGAAGCTGAATTTCATTTAATTAAATTAGAATGAGATTTTAAAGTAGCATTATAATTTTTTTAGTATTTTGTATCCAAATTTCCGAGTCAAATCATTGCTTTCTTTGAAGTGATTTTTGCTGAGTTTCCCCATGTCACTTAATCCAACAATTTTAATTAAAATTTAACCCCCTTTGCTTGACTTGCATTGGGAGTTCCGTTAATGTGTAGACGAACTCAGAGTATTGTTAGAAGATATTGTAACGAATTGGATTTCATAGTTGCTGTTGCCTACGGTAGATGGCGCGGCACAAGACTGTATCTTATAACAGTTTAGTTGGCTGTTGGACATTAATGAGGGTGGTTGTGTGTGTTTGAGAATGAAGAGGCTTATATGTTTGTGTGGCCAAGATTCAAAATAACAAGATTTGTAAAGTATATTTTCTTTTCTTTATGTTAAATGTTTTGTGTGTTTGTATATTTATGTTGTGCTAGTCCTGTGTGTGTCATTTAATAAACTAAATTAAAAAGAATATTGCATATTTTCTCGGCTACATTTTATAGGACACCACAATATCAAAAGGAATAAAGAGGGTTTCCAGGAACGAAGATTCGAATCGAAGACGTATTCGAATCAAATTTACTGTTTCATGGTTACATGCTTAGAAAGTGATTATACTTGTCGTTGAATCTGATCACCTATCTTTCATAATGAAAAAGTCGAGTGATAGTGGATATTAAAAAGCCTTCAAAAAAGATTTTAAAGGTTGCCAGCCTTAAGAAATTGAGGCAGTATTATTGCTATGAGTAAGTTGAGCAGATATGTAAGCCTATAAATCTTTTCGTTTATAGTTGAAATCAACGAGATTCAGTCATTACCTTCTTCGGTAAAGCATTCTTTTTCATCGATAAGAATGCAAAATTAAATGCTTTTTTTATTTTAAATACAATAGCTTTATTTCACAGAAAATATATGAAATTCAAAATTCTTCTTGATCTCTTTCTCTGGAAAAGTAAAAGTACAGTGCGATTCTAAAATTGATTTTTTTCGAGTTACAAAAGAACTTTTTTTACGATTATTGGGCTAGGGAGTTGAACTGTAGAGTTACGTTTGAGGGTAAATGTGAAAGTTACGATGGATATCCTCATTCTCCAACACGAATTGCGATACTAACCATTCATGACTTGACTTTCAAAGAAAAGGTGCTATTTTTCTTCTTAGAAAAGCTTTTCTTTAAGGAAAGTGAAGGGAAATGCTGAAATAAGACAGAGACAAAACGAGCTCGGGCAGGGGAAATGCATTTACCCATTTGGATAGAATTCTTCTTTTTCGCATTTCCTAAGAGAGAAACTGCTTCATTTTTAAATGGCATTTGCGATGATTTTTTGTTTTTAAGATGGAACTGCCTGCGAAGCGGATAAATATACATAACCAAATGATTAAAGGATAGAATGCCGTGGATTGCGCGAATAGCAATGTATTATATTAAGCTTTACAATAGCTGTGTGGCCCGGCGTTGCACGGGCTATCACGAATAATAGGATATTCCCGGGCGGAGAGAAGTGAGGTCACGTCAGACATTGTGATCCATATATTTTCATGTGCCCAGCCTCCGTTTTTCTCTACAATCAACAAATATTGTCACTTACTTTCCCTAACAAACGTTACGAAATTAAACACTTTAATACAAAAAAAGAAAGAAAAAAAGGATGAAAACGATTTTTTTTTATTGTCAATAAATCCAAACACAGAAGCTCGCTCAAAAAGAAATACCAGCTTCCGTTAAATAAATAAAAAAATGCAACACCGGATGCGAAAACTAATAATAGATAAAAAAAAAAGAATCCGCCTTGAATGAATTCACCATGCTTCCAATAGATGGCAGCATTAATTACAATTTCGGAATTCCAATAGTCGAAATGGATTCCTTGGATTATTTTCCATCTTTTGATACTTACGGTTAGTTTCAGGATTCAGTGGTTCGTGAGAAGATAGAAGGACAAAAATACATATGTTTGTTTACCTTCGAATTTTAATAGGATAGATAGCCAACACATGCCCATACTGAATCAAATAGAGTTTTATTCAAATAGAGTTTTATCACATCTAACTATCCCGCTTAAGGGGGCACCTCAAATATGGGTATGAGAACCTGCCTTATAAGTAATCAGAGTTTTGCTTCCCGGTGGGATATAGTAAAGGTGTTTGCCTCTTAGGGCCCATGTCCGATTACTGGTCGTACCCCCGTGAAAGGGGGTCGGTGCATGAGCCTATCGTAATGGGGGCTATTTTGCGTCTGTCACAGCGCCTGTTTTTTTGTCGCTACGGCTGTTTTTTCAGTTACCGGTGTGCCGAGGTACGTCCATGTTTACTTTTGTGATTATCAATTCTAACTTAAAAATTGTTAAAACAAATGCTTACAGAATTCCAGACTTTTAACAAATTTTATTGTACCTTTAAATTGTATACTTCTAAGCCCAGTTACAGGCTTCGTGTGATAGATTCAATACTAACGGATAATTTATTTATCCAAAAATTTTGGAAATGTTATTGAATTATGAATAATTTAGAATGTGAGAACTCTATGTTACTAAAAGTATTTAGAGTCTCTGAATTACAATGTTTAAGAAACCTTCACTATCGAAAAATACAAGGATTCCCTGAATAAATGTTATATATTAGACTGTACAGTATTTTCTTCGACATTCTTATTAATAGTATTTGATTTATAAGAGTATTTTATTTTCCATTAATTTGCACCATTCAAAATTAAATAATTTATTAAAAATTCTCCTTATATCTTCTTTACGACTGATTATTTACAAATACTAGTTTAGATTTCCATATAAAAATAAAAGTGTAATTTAGAGAATATTTAAAACAAATATTGTCTAGTTTGACGACAAGAAAATATAAAATAATTTTATATATGTAACAATCTTAGCATAGCAACATTGGTAATAAGGAAAAAAGTGGTGTCAAAGAGAATTCAAAACTTTCGTTGTAGGTTGCAACAAAAGATAGGAAGGAAATCATTTTTTTTTCTGTCACAGAAATGAAAGAAATGGTTTTCCACCTTACAAAAGGGCTAATTTTTTTTTTTAAATTGCAAGTTCTTTGATAGCAGAATTCGACGGCAATTGAAATTTGGAAAAGTAATTCGACATATATTTAAAATCACAGAAAAGATTATAAGAAACCCCTCGTCTAAAACTAAAGAACGGGTCATTAATAAAATTGAGCTATAACTAAATGGTTATTAGACAAACTTATTCGGTCGGAAGATAGTCAACTAAGATAACTAAGAGGAGTTTCTGCAGGTTGATAACCTCAGGAATATGGCTATTCTGTCTCAAGGGTTTCTTCAACATCAGAAATATAACTATTCCGTCTCATCATTTTTTCTTTTACTGACCATGAAGAGCCGTTCTTCACAAACTACTTCTATGTTACCGCTTCTTCATCCTTTTCTTTCCTCAATATCCTGTCGTTGCAATAATAGCCATTGTAATTAGACCTGAAAATGGCGAATAGGAGAAAAAATTTATAAAATTTTTAAACTTAGATCAAATATTCCTTTGACCTCAAGAATATGAGAGCCGAAAAGTTTCTACCCCTCAGGGGCAATCTTTCCCCATTACTCCCCCCTGAAACTTCGAAAGAGCCAAACCGTAAAATAGTTCAATATTCGGAGAATTTAATCGGAAAATAAGTATGGCTAACGTTTTATTGCTATCTTAATCACTTCATATAGAGCCCAGTATGAAAATCCCGAGTTTTCCCCCTCCGGCGAGGTGAATGTCATCTGTTAGAGTTGTAATGATTTTCAATTTTCAAAAAAAATCCGTCTTTCTTCCAAAAGACGACGCATTCAATTAAAGAAGTTGTCAAAATAAAGTTCGTATAAAAAAGTATTCACTTTTGTAAGCATATGAAGATGTCGGATCACCAATACCAGAGCGCTGATGTGCTGTGGAAGTTAGGATAGAGCATACCACCTAAGTTGACATCCTCTTTATCTGATCACGGTTCAAAATTATGAAAACCATTGCAAAATAGCTTTCGCAAAACCTCTAAACGGGAAATTTGTCAAATTAAACTAGACTATAAAAAACTAAACCAGTACTATACAATTTTACCAAATTTGCTACTTTTTTTTAATATTGAAGATGAAAAAAGAAAGGGGCAAACATGAAATTGCAGCACATGAAGTTTTGTATTCAATAGATAATATAAATTTACATTAGAAATGCATAAAGTAAGCAAAAAGTGAACAAGATAAAACAATTTGTGAAGATAAGACAACAAATGTTTGTAATTATTAATGGAAACACACTTCTTTCAGTGGTAATGTCAATAAATTTATCATTTGTTTCAACGTCTTTGTCGTCCTCACTCAGTTGACGATTTTGTTCATCAATTGAAGCGTTAGAGCATGAATGCACTTTGCAGTTCACACAATTCTTTTATTACAGACATTAGAGGGGAAGAGCTTTTATGGCAAAGCACCGTCGTCAAGTCACTGAATACTACATTCAGTGTAGTTGCTCTCTTTGAAGTCTATGCAGTTCAGCTGTCTTTGTGCTTTTCTCTGGTAGTTCGTTTGGATGCCCATCGAAAATGACAGTAGTGGCTCCTTGATTGTAATATTTTTTCATGTAAGCAACGTATGTTCCTAAAATTGCTAAAAAGATTTCTCCATTCTTCCAAATTACTCGATGTAGCAGAAATCCACCATCAATAACTTAGGCTGCACATTGAAAATTGATTTTGTCAGTTCTTGTGGTGAATAAATCTTAAAAAACAGATTTGGAACTTTTTCTCATGACACATTTATTAAAGAGAGGCAATGGATAAGGTGCTAATCCATAACAAAAGTAATTCAGCAATTGTGTGTCTTATTTCTTCAGGAGATCGATTCTGCGGAAAAGCGTTTCCGGACTTGCGGGAATCTCTTCATTTCTGACTTTCACTTTGGATTAAGTCCTCGGGGAGACGTCATTTTATTTTTTCTTAAGAAGTTGAGTTCTTCAAAACTTTTACCAACTATGCAGCTCATACAAGTTTTCGCATTCAGAAGCTCTGTGGCAGTTTATTGTTTCGGCTACCAGAATGTACTGATAGACATCACAAAATATGAGACAAACAATAGATCGTGAGACTCAAACCAACCCACCAGCAATTGAGTATCTTCTTTATCACACAGTATTCTTGAATCTCTGGCATAGAAGTGATGCTCGAAGTAGTGAATGATAATCAGCAGAAGTATTCTCTAGTTATGAAGCAGTAGCAGCAATAGGCATTATGAGGATTCACTTCGTTAAAGTGTAGTCAGAAATACTAAGTCCATGATTTAGACCAAGACAACTTTTTATTGATCTCATTAACGTTTGTCAGTCGTCAGATCGGTCCAGATTCTTCACCAGTATTTGTCTAACCATCTGATTTTGAACCAGACATTCCTGACAAACAGACACTTTTGATGTAAATTTACTCTGAAGTTCAGTTTGTGTATTACTGGTTTAGTTTAGTTAATTAGACCAATCTTCCGTTAAGAAGCTGCATGAAATCAATTTTTAAATAGTTTTCATAATTTTGAACCGTAGTCAGATAAAGAGCGAGTGCGTTCTCTTCTAGCTCCCACACCACACTAGAGCTCTGGTATTGGTGCACCGACATGTGCATATTCTTACAAAAGTGAATACTTTGGCACACAAACTTTATTTAGACAACTTCTTTAATTTAATGCGTCATCTTTTGTAAGAAAGACGAATTTTTCTTTTGAAAATTGGAAAATCGTTTCAATTTTGATAAGAGTTTGTAATAATACTACTGCAACAGAATATATAGCGTTGATATTCATTCGACGCAGAATTTTATGCTCTTTAACTTTCATCCAGACCATTTTGAAAATTGAATTTGTAGTTTTGGAGAAATCTAAAAAAAACTGACCAAAAAAGCCACTTCACTTCAGTTTTCCCCTAGATGCCGACGCTCACCTCGCCTGAGGGGGAAAAGTTGGTATAGTCGTATTGGGCCCTAAATGAAGAGATTAAAGCAATAAAACCTTAGTCATAAATATTATCCGATTTAAACTCCTCCCATATTGGACTATTTTACGGTTTGGCGCTTTCGAAATTTCAAGGGAGGGGGAGTAAGGAGGGAGCCCTCCCTGAGGGGTGGAGACTTTTCGGCTCTCACATACTTAAGGTCAAAGGAATAGTTGACCAAAATTTCAATACATAAATTCTTTAGGAGAACTCAATAACTGAAAAAGAGAAAATACGGCTTTAAATGGTTTAAGTAGTTCTAAAATGTGTGTCTGAGTTCAAGTAATCAGGCAAAGAACTTATTTACGAATAACTAAGAACAAAATACCAGTAACCACCTATTCTTTCATTGTTTTCTTCATGGATGAATCGAAAAGTGCTAATACATTCGTATTAAAATTTCTCCTAATGAGAAGAAAATATGGTATTATTATCTCTTAGTTCAGTAACAATAAAGCTTTATACTTTTCATTTCCTCGTATCGATTTAAATGTTATAAGATGGATTGATCTTTAGAGTAGAGTTCAATAAATCGAATCACTGAATATTAGGAAAGAAAAGTATGATTTATTTTGGTTGCATGATAATTCATCTGAAGTGTTTTAACTAATTTTAACGGTGGTGATCAATGAATAAATTAATGTTTTTTATTGTTGATTTCAGGAAAGCCATATTGAAAACAATTGCAGAAACTTCTGTTATTAGTAATTTATTCGGGAAAGCCAAATTAAAAGATGGTCGTAATAAATATTTTAATGATTTTTTTTTAGAAAAAACTAGATTAAATATGAATGCTTTCGCTAGAAACAGATTTGAATAAAGAATAAAAACTTTCATTGCTGTTTTTGTTATTTAGTATTATAAGAGAAAAGTTTAGATTTAAGTTAATGAAGTGAAATCCGTACAGGACTATCCCGTTTCAAAGAAAAAAACATAAAATAAAGAAATTCCTCAATAATAACCCTTATGTATATAAAAGGGTAGCTAGAAACTCGAGGCATATAGTTAATCTGGCATTACGTGATCTCAGCGAGTTACCATCACAAATGCTGAGAATCCTTCAATATGGGCCCCATTACAAGTGCTTTAAGGAGAGAAACCTCAAAAGCAATTATAACCAGTCTTCAGAAGTAGAGCAGTTAATCAGCTGACTCCAATTTCTATGCTGCAACGCAAACTGTGATTCAAGCTCAAATGTAAGGCGAATTCCTGTCCTCGTAGTCTAGGTACCTACCTGTTCCAGCATCGGTTATGAACGCAAAAGAGTAAAAATCAGAAACTGAAGGATTCATATAGATGAGCGTAGCTTAACTAGAGATTCTTTCTTTTATTTTATATTCCTCAAATAAAGTTACTTAAAAATGTTCTGACATATTAAACAGTCTTTCCTGCTTTGTTATTATATGCTATCGATCACAGTCTGCAAGCTGTTGTTACTTACACTAATAGAATGGTGGATGAAAAAGGGAAACTTCAATTTTGCTAGTTTCTCAGAAAAGGAATGTTAACTAAAGTCTGTGAATTGCATACTTACCATTTATGAAAAAGTATGAACGTCTTTTAGTAACGGTAATGCGCCTTTTAGTGACGGCTTTAGTAACGGTACCTAAGTCACTGTAGGATTTGCTGCGCTCATGGTTTCAAATTTTTCTGTAGATTTCATTTGTGGGTGTTTCGGCTGAAAATTTGAAATTTCAACCAAAATTTTGAAATAACAAAAATAATTTCCTCACAACCATTTTTATACAAACGAAGATGGTATTACCATTCCTTCAGTATTTTGATGGCTAACAACTGTAAAGTTAACTGCGATAGTCATCGAGAAAGAAGAAAAGTAAATTTAAAGAAAAAAAAGAAAAAAGCTCTTAACTTTGGTAGCCCTTATAAGCCATGAAGATATTTTGCACTATCCAGGAAATTCATATTCACAAATAAAAGCGTCATGAGTTTTTGCTATTTTATTAAATACGGAGAAAAGACTTGAATAGAACCGAAGCATTTCCGGTGATAATGACAAGGGCGGATCTAAACTTAGCTAGTCATTCATCTTTTGAATTTTAACATAATGAAAGGTCATTTCTAAAATTATTAACACATAAATTTTACTTAGTTTTTATGAAATATTCACAGAAAATTAAATACCAATTTATGCTTCCTAAATCATGCCATTTTGCATTTTGCCTTCAATGCATTTAAGATTTTGCAATTTTCATGAAGTATATATATGACATGTTAGACATATAAAATATAGTTACGAAATATCTAGTCGTGCTTTGTTCACAGACTACTTTTAAAATAAAAAGAAATCGATAAATATTCTAGAGCCTTTACAATGAAAGCACTTATTTTTCTCCAAATCAATCCTGATTTTGCAAAGGCAGATGCTAACATGAAATCTCACAGAAGTAATCGCACATCAATGAAAGGTTGTCTTATTAATAGACAATTTTATTGTATGTTGATATTCAGTTTATTTTAAAAACATTTCTTTCAATTATTAGAAAGAAAACTGACAAATATATATCATATACACAACCGATCTTTAAAAATACTAAGACAATTTGAGTTAATTCGCTTTTATTAATTGTTTGCAAGCAAGATAAGTTATCACTCTAGAACATTTTTTAAGAGTGGATATTTTATTTAAAATAAAAGTTCTAATCCTCAACATTTTTTTATACAATTGTCCAGTATCTCAGCAAATCATCGACGAATCAAATAAGTTAATACCTTAATTGCCCTAAAATCTTCTGCAAATAATTGATTTGTAAATACATTTTATAAGCATTATATATACGTAAAGGAAAAATTCACCTTCCATGTTAAACACAATACTTAAACGTAATAAATATTGTAATATAACATTATACTAATTAGTATATTATTTTATCAAAGTAAAATGATAAAAATATTCTACTAATACAAAAAACCAACAGAAATATAGCTTCCCCTACAGAATGCAAAATACCATGAACACCACAAAAATTGCATGAGTATATGAGTATGTGAAACTGCAAATAGTTGATCCAGGTAATTGGAACTCCAAAACTTTTATTATAAGCAGAAATTACATGCTTTCATGCATGTTATATAAGCAGTAATTACATGCTTTCATGCATGTTATATAAGCAGTAATTACATGATTTCGATGAGGTATTAATGTCAATTCAATTTTCTCTATTTTTTACATCAATGTAATAAAGAGATTTGCTTAATATTTGTTATATTATTTCTTCATAAAGAATTAGTTATTTTATATTACTAGATTATAGAGTTTATATCAGAATAAAGAAATAATTTTTCAAAGTGGTGAAATATTTAAAATTTCGGACACAATTTTTATCCGAGCAAGCTCCAGTTTCAAACACTACTTAAATATTGCCTCACCGTATTATAAAAATTCAGTTGCCATAAATACTGAGTTTGCTTACATTTCATATTCTCCATTTAAATCTGAAAGCAATTTTTGATGATCGATTATTGTGAATATATATTATTTTTCTAGAACTTATAATAATAATATATTGCTATAAAATAAAATATTATTAAATTAATCCTAGAAACAATTCATCAAACAGCTTGTTGATTTATGAAGAAAAGGGTGTGAAAGTGTAAAATTGAAACTTGGTCTTGCAGGGTGCCAGAAGTTAACATTTTACTTGCTTCGTTGACATCCAATTTAAGGGAAAAATCAATTCCTGCAGTAGAAATAACTTTCTAAGCCGTATGTCATCCCCATCCAGAAATGTGCTGGAGCACGAAATTGCTCATTCGAATGGATT
Source organism: Araneus ventricosus (assembly GCA_013235015.1). Lineage (NCBI taxonomy): Eukaryota > Metazoa > Arthropoda > Arachnida > Araneae > Araneidae > Araneus > Araneus ventricosus. The sequence continues at coordinate 44,243 of BGPR01001082.1, read as the reverse complement.
TCTGTGATGAGACCAGAAACTGCTGTTGACAGTTATGAGATACTACACTGAGTGGAAAAGATAAATTGTAAGCAGTATGTTCATTTGCTAGAACTAGTGCGCTAGACATAGAAATAACTTGCTTTCGTAAAGGAATTCAATGGTGAGAGAAAAATATTTGAAAAATTACAAAGCTTATGAAGAATATTATAACCGACTTAAAAGACTTTTTATTTAAGGTTTTTATATACAGGATCTTCATAAATTATTGGACCCAGTTCAAAAATTAATTTTAAAAACTCTGTTATGTTCTATAGTAGTACTCTATAATGTAATGTTTTTCTTAAATGAGAGAGTAGTTCAAACAGTTTTTTCAGATAGGTAACCAACCGTTACAGCGCTCTAAAGCGCTTATCATACAGTCAACGCAACCACCAACTCAACTGTATCTCCAACTCTGATCCCAATTTCGACCTAACTAGGGTTGCCAGCGTTGGGTAAGGAGTCGGTAGCAGTTTTTATTTTCCGACCGTCAGAAATATAACTATTTGGCGAAAATCTTATTCGTGGTTGTTTGTTGTTGTCTCTTATTTTGATTCTATACATGTTATTAATAAAGAGGATGGACAGAAATATGAAACAGTGCATATCAGCTGGGGAACGACCACTTCATGGGAGCGGCCATCTTTGAATATGACGTTGTGTGTTATGACGAAAGCAGTCAACATCCGATTGGTTCAATACAAGGTTGGGTAAACTCTGTCGAGAGAAATCAACAGGGTTGAGTGTATTTTCCTCAACCCCAACTTCCACATCAGACTGCAGATTAAACTCAATTCTCAAGTTTTGAGTTAAACGTACGGTTGAGTTGGCAAATTTTTGCTCGTGTGATATGGCTTTAAATCTTCTGGAGTGGGAGATTCCCAACGCGAGTGTCAAAATGTCTGTAATCGTCCAAAAGTTCGACCTCAAGATTTTGATAGATCTCTACGTTTCTACAACAAATAAATCAAGATAAACAAACAACAAAGTTGCGGCTAGTAAACAGGTACGAGTATTAACAAAAAACAAATAGTTAAAACCTAGAAAAAATGACACATTTATAAAAGACATTTAAATATATAAATATATATATATATAAATGGGGGATTCCCAGATGAAGAGTTTTAAAAAATCCCAATCCCCCTCTATAATTTTCTTTCCATTTAAATTACATTGCCCATCTCTTGGGCCAATATATATATATTTTTTGTGGATTCCTATTTTCTTTTCATTTTTTTCTTTCCTCTTATTTTCTTTATTATTATTATTTTAATGCTATTTGGTTATTATTCAAGAAATTGTGTATATAACAGTTTGAAATTATGTTTGGGAAAATTTGAAAATGTGATAGGAAATTGCGTATAGGTTGATATAGCCTTTTTCTTGTGATTCAGTGTGTTGCATGTTTAGGTTTTAATTTGTGGCTTTTTGTATATATATATTTTAAGCTTTCTTTTTTTCCTCTTTCATTTCGTTTGATTGTATTTTAATTTATGTTATTTGGTAATTAATCAAGATTTTGCGTATAGGAAAGTTTGAAAGTGCGTCTAGGAATTTGAAATTGTAAGAAATTGCGTTGGTTATTTTAACCTTTTTCCTATGAAGCAGTGTACTTTGTGAAGAAATTTCGTATTCGAATTTGCTGGCGTTCTTCGGAACTGTCAGTGGCTCGATATTTGTATGTCCGTAAGGACAGGTCAAATTACTAGTTATACCTTCCTGAGCTCCAAAAATACATTTTTGGAGTTATATTGCTCTTTTTGTCTGTCCATGAACACAATTACCATGCCCATTTAACCGATTCGTTTGCCGCAATGGCATCAGGCACGGGGGCATGGGGCATCTGAACATGATAACTCAAAAACGCATTAAGCTAGACCATGGGTTGCCAACCTTTTTCTCTTGCGTACCACGTGATTAGTCTTTTTATTTTTGAGTATCCCTTACTGTCATGTACAACCACCTACCCTCCAACGATCCCTCAACGCAAAGAAGTTTATATTAATAACCTTAAGAACTTAAATTAGCTTAAGAGTTAAATGACTCGAATTATTAACGTTTACAGGACTTATATTTGATTTTGCATTTTATTCCATTAATAACATAGTATTATCTCAACGCCAAAACAAATGAAACCAGTACTATATTAAGTTAGCAAACTTTTAAGGATAACTAAAAATTATACTTCGTAATAATCAACTATTGAAGTGGAAGAAATTTCAATGCGATCCTTGAGTGTGTCTCATGGAACTGAGTTTTATAAAATTGGGTTCAAATAGACAGATAAAACGTCATGTCTGGAGTTATGAAAACCAAATATCAATCAATTACCAGGTTTCCTTTCTTTTTTCTTATTTCGAGAGTTGGCTTTAGAACTTGCACAGCTTTCATATTTGATTTTCACAAAACTTGGCGAAACAAAATTATTTAGCTTTTAATCCCTTATGTTTTCATGTTTCCGCCATTACCAATTTTGATTTCGCGTATCCCTAGATGTGCGCGTATGACAAGATGGGAACATCTGAGCTAGACGGTTGAAATTCGGTATGTGGCCTTTAAACTAAATTTGTAGATTTCTACAAAATTTTGGACGAAATTCGTCCATGGGAAGTCAGTCTGTCCGTGTTCATGAGAACACGATAACTAAAAAACGTAATGTTCTAGATGGCTAAAATTTGGTACGCAGTTTTATCATCAGCATTAGATATTTGTATCAAGTTTGGGATCAAATTCGTCAAACGATTAACCGTCTACTTGCCTACATATTCGCGTGTATATGAATGCGACTTATATGAATGTAATTTGGTATGTGGTTTTGCAACCGAAATTGCTTATCTTTATCAAATTTTGAATCCAATCGGGAGAACTAAAGGCGTCCAAAATGAATACTCGGTTTCCTTTACGATATTATGCAGCAAAAAAAGCCATATTCTGAAGGGTGCGGGGGCACTCCCCCTACTGTTGTAGTTGTCATCCTTCCACCTTGTCCTGGTCTTCAATTCTGAGGGCAATAAAAACCTGAGTACACTGGACAATATCGTCCTTGTCTTAGGTCCGCAATTTTCATGCGATGGAATGACACCATAGGGAGTATATGAGTAAGTCTAGGGCATACCACTCCCGCTGGTTTGGTATTAAATTTATTCAACGATATTTTCCCAGTCTACTTTGAATTTTATTCTTCATCGCTTTTTTTAGCTCATCTTGTTTTCTGTTTCCCAATCAAATTTGGCTATGCAAAAAATAGGCATTTTTGTTCATATTAAAAAGTTAAACTTTATCTAGAAGTAATAGCCTGAATCACAGCTGCGTCCTTTTCATCCATTCGGTAATCCGTTTTCGTAAATTTCTCTATACTGGCTGGTGCTTTAGAAAGGAGCAGAATTTTAATAATATTGACAGCGAGTTATATCAGGTGTCCCAAAAGATCATTTACAAACTTTAAGGATAAGTCAGACTTATAGAAACAAGTTATTTTTACAATAGGGCTTGGGGTCGCAAGCGCAGAGGGTGACAGCTGCAGGGTGTTCTTTGTTAGTGAATTAAGTGAAAGAAAAGAACATACCGGATAGAGTGTACAACGCAAGTTTAATGGAACACGATAGTACAAGAACACAACTTCATTGAATAAGAATATGCAGTCATACAAAGCATAACACATTTAATGGCAAGTATGAAGCAGTATTAACAACAAACCTTTGGAATACTTCAACTGAGTATGGAAAGGTTTTGCCACCTGAAGCGATAAACGCTTCGCATGTTGTTATTCAGCATCTATTTGTTGTGCTATTGAGAATTTGTATCCCATTAAACTTGCGTTGTACGCATTATATGATGCATATTTTTAAATAAATTATTGGCATTGGGCCCTCTCTAGCGGTGGGCCTTTGCGTTTGCGACCCCCTTTGGTAAAATGATTTGTTTCTGTAGGCCTGACTTACCCTCAAAGTTTGTTAACGACATTTTGGGACACTCTGTATAGTTAACTAATAGATAACATAATTAACTAATATATAATAGTTAACTAATAGATAATATAGTTATCATACAGATCTGGTAATTGAAATCAAACAAAATTGAATTGATTTATGGTTCTCTTTAAAATTAGTATCGATTGGTGGCGGATTTGGATGTTGTTTTTTCTTGTGTGTGTTTTGGTTTACTAAATTTACTTTTGTTGTTGCTCCTTTTTCGGCAGTGCCTCTTTTTCTGCAAACAGTTTTAAAACACACTTGTATTAGTGCGCTAAATAATAGAATTTCATTATTTAAAACATTTTTTGCAACTTAGTCTTTAATTTATAAATCATTATTATAAACATAATTGAGTCTTGAAATCCATTTTTTCACAAGTTCATGAGCAGGTGGCACCACTCGTATGGAATAAATATTTAATTAAATAATTCACCATTTTCGTTTCATCTCATCGATGCTCTAAACGATGACCTAATAGTGCTATTCTGACGAAAACAGAAAAAAAAGTTGTATACTTTAGACGACACACTAAGATAATAAATGGGAAGGGTTTTGAATATTCTGTCTCATTTTTCATTTATGAGAGATGTCAACATAACTTCTCCTAATTTAAAAAGTTTCTTGTCTCTTGCTGATTTACGAACACATTTTAATGAATTTTGGTGAAGAGATGACGGAATATCTTTTCTTAAAGTATTAAATGAAAACTAAATTTATGGTGGGGGATAAATCAACTCTAAACGAAGCTTCAAGATGATAACTACTCCCAGTCTTAGTTTAGTTGCTGAAATGCATATAAGAATCGGGCTGCATGATATGAAATTGAAACTCCAAGTTTCAACTTGACAAACTAATAATATCATGGATTTTAATTGTTTCTAATGAAGCCCTTTAGACGGTAACTATGAAAAATGCATGTAGAGATGTTTGGAATAACTGGAACAATTTTGATGCTCTTAGTAAGCTTGTATTGCATAATTCAACTAAATATTCTTCAATTAGCCCTTTTTCAGCCCCTTTCGAGTAGAATGAAGCATAGATATTGAAAGATATTTGAAAAACGGCCAATTAGCATTATACTTTTATATCCAGGTTTCCTAAAATCAAAGATGCCCCAAAATGGACCTAACATTGTTAGAAAGATATGAGATGCAGTATACTGTATAATCAAATGAAAGAAAAATTTTCAGACTCTTGATTTGCGAATTATATTTTGAAACTATGTCATTTATATAATAAACAGAATGACATGAAGCTTAAAAACACATTTTCATTTATATAATAATTTTCAGCCTCCTATCTCCCATAGGATTCTAATAAGAAAATTACCGGGTGACTACAGGTACTCTGCTAGTGCATACCTAAGCTAGTACAATATATGCCTGCCAAGCAAACCATTATCCCTGCTCTGAAGAAAATACCAAGTTTAACCAGCAAATATAAAATTTTCTTTTAGTTTGTATGTAATTTACCATTTATTCCGCTTCCAATAGAGATAATACCAGAAATCAAATAATGCTTTTATAATACGGTTTTTAACAATGGATTGAAATTGAATTGATTGTCTCGATTGTAGTACACATAAATGATTCGTCAGAAGAACTTTGTTTATTTATATTAGTTTCAATGATTCTCCAATTATTTCTTAATTTAATCCTAACTACGTTGCGGTCGAACAATTACAAATGAACATTGCTGCATGGCGATACATTTCGCAATTAAAAATAATTGCATGCCTTCTTTGCAAAATGATTTGCTCTTCAAATCCTTTATGTTAGAAATACCAATCATGCTTTGTAAGTGCTTCAGAGACTTCAAGTAAAATGGAATCAAATCTCCATTCAAATAAATAAGGAAAAAATGAATTACTTAAGGAATAAGGCACAATTAGTCAAAGTACTTTTCTTCTTCTATTTTAAAGAAGAAAACTGATTTAAATAAAAGCTATGCTGCTTTAATAAGAAGCAATACTCTCATTCTTCTCCTTCATTGTAACTATTGACAAAAATGACTGAGCATTCAATTGTCTAACAATTATTTATTAATTGTAACTTGATTACAGTGAAGCTTTGAGTTGAAATTATTTTGTAATAATTATTAATCATATTTTCAATAAGTTTAAAAAGGAAATAAATATTTTGAATAAGTGCAATCATTTTTTATACGAAACTCTTTTACAGAAAAAAATTACATCAAACTATAAGAACTAAAGTAATGGTTATTTTTCTTCAAGCAGGATTACGATCATTAACATGTTAAAGCCTTTGTATGAATTAAAAAGCTGATTTCATGTATTTTTATCGTACGTTAATAGGTTTATTTCCGGCTGTAATGAATTGTTCTTTGTGCTGTGTTGAGCTAACGTAGTTACACGGCACTGTAATAGCATTATCCAGGATGAAAGTTACTTAATTTGCTTTCTAAGAAAATAACTTTTAATTAAATTACCAAAAGGTGGTTTCTCGAAACTAGTCAGATATATTACCATGAAATGTATTGCGAAACGAACATTTTCGATTGAATTCTTGAAATTTGCTATCCGTAATTTGAGTATGAATTAAATATATTTTAGTTTTTAAAGCTTTCGAGAGAAATAAAAATCACCACTCTTTCAGATGAAAACAGTTGCTGCCGTGTTTATATTTCTCAACAACTTCCGAATGTAGTTTTAAACATTCTTATTTAAAAGAATCCTTTTGTAAGAACAATTAAATCTAATTAATGGAAAGTAAAAACCTAAAACAAACAGTTTTGACTAAATATAATAAATTTGCAATGTAGCTGGATAACTTTGAAAGTATTTTGATTGTAAGTCAGTTAAAATCTCATGAAGAATCTTGATTGTGGCATTGTTTTACGAATTTGAGTCAGACATGTCGGAAGACATGGTATTTCAAATTGGCTCTTAGTCTATCAGAAAAAACGAACAAGTACTCTATACTTGAGTATATAGATATTTTACTGTTTCACAACTGGAAATAATAATTATACTCCTGAAGGCAGTATTATGGGTGAATACTTGATTTGTTGGGAACAACAACCTCACTTTTTGTTTTCTATAATTGTATTATTATATCTGATGTATTATATATATCTGAAACGCTAACGAATCAGTAATAATGCAAAATTTTATTTTCATTCTTTCCATTTCTAGCTACTTTATATATATTTCGCATTACCAAGAAACAGTTACTTCAGATATAATTATTTAACCTCTGTGTCTTTAAGACTCTAGGTCTTTGAAGCATTATTAGTTACACATGAAACACTCTTATACAGAAATTGTTATGAATTATGCACATGAAATCTACAATATACTATTCAATAAAATCTTTACAAGTCATTAAAATTAAAATTCGATGCAAATATTCATGTATATTATATATTCACTTAGAGTATATTATATATTTTCACACTTTTTTTTACAATTTTCAGTATATTATATATTCACTTAGAGTGAAAGAAAAATTGGCTTTAAAAGAATTCGTACCATCCCTTAGATTTATTAAATAACACATAAATAACACGATGAATTTTTAAAACTGTTCTAGGAGTGTCATCAAAGTTAAGTTCCTACCTTAATTCTTGAATCCATAAACACTTGTTCCTTTTTTATTTGAGTTCTTTATTTCATTATTCTTTCTGTGATTGAATAGATATTGAAACAGGACATTAATCGAAATATATACACAAGGATTGTTTTTGAAGCGATGTTAAATTGACTTGAAAGCAAATTTAAATGCAATAATATTAAAGTTAAAAATAATCTCCATTTAAGAAGCGACCTCATTGTCTCTTGCTAATGATTAACGAAGATAAAAGCAGTCGAATCTTCCTGGATGTCTATCTCATGTTGAAATGTTTTTGCTCCTAAATCAAGCTCTTGTTCCCCAATGATAAGATTAAAGCCCCAGGAAAAAGGAAGCATTCGATCACTATCCACTGCGGGTGATTACTTACCAGGTTTTAAGCGTCACATTTTCGAAGATAAGCTGTGATTCGTCGCCAACATCTGGAAATAACATGGACTCTGAAGGGCGACGAACGAAAGCTGTTATATGCTTTTAGAAAGGAAAGAAATAAAAAGAGCTAGGAAGTCTAATAGGCAATAGCTTAATGGTTATCTCTTCTTAGATGACTGGGTTTCTGGACAAGCAGAGATTATGTGATATTAAGAAAAAGGAAATAGTATTCTATTTTTAGCACTAAGAAGCGGAAGCGTTGACGATTTTATGTTTGAGTTAATTTAATTTTTATTTGAATCATTTTTTACGTTAAACAAGAACCTGTGGGTGAATTATATGGTAAATGGCAAGAAGATTCACCTAGCTTGCGTATGGACCTCACAAGGCAAGCCCTACATTTGGTAATTCTGCGCCAAACATTTCTGTTATTTATTGATGGGAAAACCATCTGCAATTTCAAATAAATATTAATGAAGTTTATAGCAATGTTGGAGTTTGAAAATCGAGATTTTATCTAACATTGGACACGCCATTCAAGTTTAAGAATTTTAAATAATAAAGTATTATATATTTCGGGATTAAAATATGGTCAATTAATGGAAATCAAAGTCCTGTTCAGTTAGATGAAAAAATAAAATTCAGTTCAGTCAGTTACAAAAAATCAAAACCCAGTTTTTCTAATGAAAGTTAAATAATAAGTATAGCGAGTTTATTGAAGAGTACGTGTTTGGTTAAACGTAAAATAAAAAAAAATACTTGCCAATTAAAATGCAGACAGTCTTGAAAGAGTCCAGGAACCGGTTCAGAATAATAGGAAATCCAACAAATACGAATTGATTATCCAACACTTTTATGTGAACCAGTATCGAAATATATACTTCGATTTTCGTTCCTTAAATTCTCGAAATATGTATAGGACGTTCACGGTATAAAGTAAATTTAACATGATTTCAAATCTTAGTTCCTCGATGTTAAATTAGATAATGGTATAAGTAAAAAAAGGAACTTTATATATTTATTTATAAAATAATTCACTAAATATATTAGTTCTTATTACATGAAAGCCGAAAGTACTGCATATGTATAAGTTTTATTGAATATTTAAATAGATTCTAGTAATTGAAAAATTATAAAAACGATGAACTTCAGAAAAAAATAAATCCTTGTAGGTCTTCAACAATTTTTGAAAGTAAATAATGATTATGGTTTTTCTCTGGCAAAAACTTGAATCTTAGGATGTACTAGTTGCTAAAAATAAATATATATTTTTTATTTTTCCAATCTTTTAAGTATATATAAAGTTAGTAGCTCTAAAGCAAAAGTGAGATCTTGGGTAATCTTACATAGAAGAATTTACTTAGAAGTAGAGACAACATTTCTTTATTAAGCTTCAAAAAGTATTCATGTGTGTAATAAAAGACTTTATTACTAAAACGGGAAGAAAAATTGAGACATTAAATCTTTCCCTTTAATATAGAAATAGTGCTCTCTTTTCCCATCCTATTGTACTCGATGACGATCATATGTTTTATGTTTAGTTTGGACGGGGCACAATCAAGAATACATGTTGGGAAATTTTCATTTCTATACTGAAAATACCTTCCAATATTTATGGTAATTTCTATATTTAACTTCATGAAAGGAACTATTATTTTATTTCGTATTAAACTTTTCCTGGAGAAATAGGGAAAAACACGCTTTGAAATAATTCGTCGTAATTAATTTAAAACTTATAAGAAACAAATTTTCTAGAAAGAAGTTGGGGAGGCTATTTTCTAAATTATAACAAGGATGAGGTGCATAATTCCATTTGAAGTGGAAAACTGCAGCTTAGCAAATTCTGAAATGCTCATAGGTACAGGTTTCGAAAATCGCTTATTTTACAGATTTTATAAACTCATCGTCTTGATACTTTCTACTTTTTACAATCTATCAAAAGTGTTTGATTACTTGAGGAACGTCATTTAATCTAATAAAAAAAGATTAATGTTGCACAAATAGTTCCCCATACAAATAGTTCCTTTCAATATAAGCATTACTTATCGTCTATTTTAAAATGTGTTTTACCTATGTCGGTGTTTTACGGAATAGAAAGACTATTCAGCTTCATTCCTGTTTATTATTCTTGAATAGAATAAGAAAATAATATTTGTTATTTGTTTAAATATATCCACAACAGAGTTTACATTAACCCTTTATTTACCGAATTAACTTACCAGCAACTTTTGAATTTTAATTTTACATCATTAGATACGTTTTGCAGAGGAATTGCTCCAGGAGAAAGTGAAAAACTTTTAAATTAAATAAAATATCTTAATTAAATAAATTAATAATTAAAACATTTTAATTTCCTGCCATCAACTGCTAGCTGTTGGAACTAGATGCTACGTGTCCTTGTAAATACCATCAGGAAAAAGGGTCATATTACTAAGATATAAGTGTGATTTAAGAGGCACTTTTAAGTACCGCCGGATATATAGGCTTAAAGCCGTTCTAAAACTGAACACAAGGTTCAACAGCATACGTAAATAAAATTCGTTATTAAATGTAAGAATTATAGTCTTTTATGTAGAATTAAATTAGCTTAGCATTTCAAGAAACAATCTAAGTGTTTCCTCAAGAAATTTCTAATAAAAGTTTTCAAAATAAATATGTAGACCAAATTCATTACTTCGGCGTATTTATCTAAAGAATTAAGCACATAGTTAGAAACATTAAAAAGTTCTTAACATCAAAAAGATAAAACTAATGTGCAGGTTAATTAAAAGTAGATGTTTTTTGAATATGCTTGTATAAACTTTCTAACGTACGGAATTTAATTTTTATCCTGTTCTTGAATACCTTGGATATATTGAATATCCATGTTGTTTATGGGATTTATATGTTTTGAAAAACTGTTGAAAGAATATTGAGGAAGACAAATTGTTTTCAATTTTTTCAATTAACTATATCAGATATTTCTTTTATGAGCTTCACTTAAAAATAAAATAAGTATAATTTATAAATATATAATTCAAGGAATTTTTTTTATATATATTTTCTTTTTTTAGTTTTTCAACGATGTGTATTGAAATCATATCATGATTTGGACTGATTTTGTTTAATTTCAGATATTATTTTACATCAAACAACATTTCATTGCAAGTGAATTATTTTGGTTTGGACAGAAAGAATTATATTGTTGAACGTATTTGTTATATATGCTAATGTTAATATTTGATATATATACAGTGTTACCTAAATAAGAAATTTAAGTAACATTGTATATTTTTATTTTAAGAAAACAGCAATTTACCTTGTGAATTTTTTCGGTGTGAAAAGTAAATTTTTTTATTCTTAATGCACAGCAAGAAGTTACAAATTTCCTATTAAATTAAAGAAATATCAGTAAGTTTCAAAGCACATTTATGTCAAAATTATATTAAACAAGGTCATCCCAAACTACACTTTAGGTCAGATAATTTAATTTTGATCTCTAGTCAACGAGGAGGACGATTCTGAACACCATGTCCTCTTCAAGATTTCAGACCAAATAAAAAGATCAACATTTGAACCTAATCGACATGAGCCTAAGAAAAAAAATGGTTTAGTTTAAATTATAATTTAAACGTAATGTCAGAAAACATACCATTTTATGCATAAATTACTCTATTTAACGCGTTTAAATTGAGTCTAAATTATTCCACACTATCCCATGAGACTAGACATCATCAGGAGTTATCCGAATCCTGGCGACCATCCCAGAGGATTATCAGCAACCATCTGGAGAAACAAAATTGTAAAGGAAAATGAATTCGTTGTCGACAATCGTGAAAATGTGCGTGTATACAAGTTTTGAGGTTAGAAAAAAATACAACTTTGTGTAAATCTTTGTCCTACACGCTCAAAGTTATTGGGTATGTTGCTGACGTCTACTCCAAAGACAAAATTCTGACAATTTGTCAGCAGTCGTCTAATCAACAATTAAATCGAAGTGACCTCATAGTCAAAGTCAATTGGATTAAAGTTCTGGTGAACCCTGAAGCGATACAACAGGTTCTGAGCATCCAATCCACATCCCTGGGTATACAATATTTAGGTGTTTAACCCCTTCAGTCGAAATTAATTAATATTGAAGTGAGATAGTTTTCCTTTATTTGGTGTACTGTGTAATACTGCAAAGTTTGTCTCATAAATAAAATTTCATGCCGGTAGGCGGAAAATTAAAAAATGTTGTACTATGTAAGGCATCTGGACAATACTGGATATTTCAACTGCAAAAAGACGAACAATCACACAAATTTCATTTCAAACTGGTAGCCAAAGGGCAATAAAATATTCCACAAGCATTTTAAATGTTAAAAAAGGATTAAATACAAGAAATTACTTGGAAGTCAAAATTCACCACCGAATTATTTTTGAAGAACGAACATTTTCTGGAGTTGTTTCAGAAAAAATAAATAAATGAAACTACTCCGTCCTCGAAAAGAAAAATTATCGCGAAGATTGTAATATTATGAAAGCCGAGAATCAAATAAAAAAAACAGTATCCTTGGTGTCCGGTATACCGGACACCAAGTCTGAAGGGAGTATATTGGTCTAAACAGGTTTTGGAACACCATCCTACCTGAAGCACAAAATATACTGAACCCGAGTGATACACTCTGCAGCTATTTTCGGTGGCATGTTGTAGCAAAACAAAGTGCGAGGAAGGATCCAAAAAAAGTTTACAAAGGTAATAAATTATTTATTAACATTAAGCAGAAAATACAAAAAGGAATTAAGAGGTATACTTGCCGATCACTTTTCCACATAATCGCCAAATCTAATTAGGCATTTATCCGAATGCAGGACGAACTTGTTTAGCCCGTCTTGGCAGAAATCACTTCCTGTCCAAGGAACAAGGTTCTCTTCAGAGAGTGATGTGAAAACAGTTGCCGAGAACTGGTTCAATGGACAGACGTGATTTCTGCCAAAACGGGTTTAAAAAGTTGATCCTGCTTTCAGTTAAATGCCTAAATAGACTTGGTTATTATCTGGAAGAGTGATCGGAAAATATGCTTCTTAACTCCCCTTTGTATTTTCTGTTTAATGTTAATAAATAATTTTTATTACCTTTATAACCCATTTTTTTGGATCCATCCTCGTAGATTAGCCATTCTGGAGTTCGGGGGGAAAGTCTGATACCAAGGAGATAAACACTAAGGAATACAATTCAAACGTTGTCATAGAATCTATGTTGATGTCCTCAGGGACACTGAAGTAAAAGAATTTCAATACTCACATGTTTCTAACGCGCTAATTGACAATAACTGTTCGCATAAAACTGGCCTCCTGAGGACAAAACATTGTCAGGTTCAGTTAAGTTCGATTAACGTTTCCTTTAGAAACTTCAGGAGAGTTACTTTAATATGAGCCACATAATTTTGAATCGCAATCAGATCACGAAACCTATACATAAACCTTTAGTCCTTCCCCAAAAAGTATCAGTAAATTTAAGATGCGGTGACTTCAAACACTCAGAGCAAAAATTTTACACGACGTATGTTCGCGATTTCGTCATTTTAGGCAGCAAGTTCAAATTCAAATGTAGTCTATATTGATGTTTCCTATCAGTCCTCTTAGTACACTACAGACGTACCTAAACATCCTGTATATTAAATTAAAAGATTTAAATTACTCCAATACAGTTCTCTATATAAATAAAAATAATTTTTTTTGCAAAACTATTAGGACCTTTTCCTACACGTTGCATCTAAATATCTATTAAAAATAGCCCGAAAGTGATGGTTAAGACGAATTTTTATTAATATGTTAATAATTTGCAACATGCTAAATTATGAGATTTCCTCACTATAAATAATATAAATATATATAATTTTCTGAATATTTTTGCCTACCATTTTCCAAAGAATTTGAGTATATATTGCAAGAAGTACCTAAACAGCGATTTTCCCCTATTTTCTTTGATCTCGTACCCTTATAACTGCCTTTTTAAATACGTATAAGAAGATTTATAGACTTTTTAAAGGAATTATTCTGCTTATTTTAATAGTATTTTAAATTGCTTTTTAAGAAGTTCCTAAAAGATAAGGTTATTTAATTGAAGAAATAATAGTCCATTAAATAATTAGCAAAATATACATAAATTAAAAGTTTTGGAAGGCAATTTCAAAATGAAATATAATATTCATTATTAAAAATATTTAATTTTTTTATAGTCTTATGAATATCCAGTTTAATAATTTAAAAAAAATCATGATAAATTTTAAGAATTAAAATAACATCTGTATTTATTATGTTCTGGAACTGTTCCTCAAATTGTTTATATTGAAATATATTTAATAACTGATTTTTACTAGTATCTTTTTTATTTTATTTATTAATCGAAAGAAACTATTTTTCCATCCTCCCACGTAAGTCCTAAAATTTAATAGAATTGCTTAGATAAACCAGGAATACCTTTAAAAAATTATGGTTATAATTTGAATTATAATATTAAAAGACTTTGCTATTACAAGTGCCCAAATCAAATCTCTGGCCTCATTTTTTGATTCCATTAAAACGATGCATGCGTTACACTTAATTTCCTTCCTAGGTTCTACGTACAGGGTTTCAAAATTTTCACTCGTAACTTTGCTCATTCATATTCATGAAGTACGATCATCACCATCTGATATATTTCCTCTATGTTAGCTGGAGAAAGAAAGAATTTGTCAACACAAACGTCTTTTTCATACATAATTTGAGCGTAGGTGATGTTTACGTTTTGTATAGAAATTTACCTACATAATATATGCTATTGATTCGTGTAGTGCTAGCATTTCTTTTAAAAATAATGCAATGCCGATTTGATGATATTAAAGTCAAAAAATTTCTTAAGCTTTTTAGTATTTTAATGATTTATTCACCCTTTTATAAAAGAAGAAATCTTTGTAAAAAAATTATGGTATCATCTAAGGATAAATAAATATAATGTATTTTCAGGAAAACGTGTATTTGGTAATGGAATTTTAATAGATATTAGAGAAAAATCTATCATTGGTTGACCTGAATAAATTCTATTTCCAAGATCAATAATATACGAAAAAACTCAACTGGAAATGAAACAGTTGAACAACTCCCATCAATATGTGGAATGAGATGGATTACTCGTGATTTATTAGGAAAAAAGAAGAACATGATTAACTAAGATATAAAAATGAATTGTAAGTCTGACATTTCATTTATTTTAAATGGTAATTTATAAAGCAAGCATAGAAAAAGATTTATGATAATTATAAAATCCACATTCCATTATTCATTTATTATTTCATTAAACGACTTCATATACCAGTTAAAATGTTTATACAACTGGGCTTTAATAAATTTAAAAAATTTTAAGAAGCGCTTAAATATCCTCAATTAATTGGCAGGAAGTTAATAACATCTAAATAATGTAAAGTTAATAAATAATTTTGGATCTTTGTAATATAAACAAGAATTCGCGAAGAGAGATGAGATAAAAATTTTCAATGATAAGTAATTAATACGTTAAAGAATTTATCAATAATTTTTAATAGTTTTAAAAAACAAAAAGAAACCGAACTTTTAATTAGAATGTTAATGCACCAATCTGCCAATCCCTTTTCTGCCCTTTTTTGTGATGATGTGCAGCGTTAACCTTAAGCTTCTATAAGTAAGAGCGCCATGTATTTTTTATCAGTTTTATGAGTGACAAAGTGAACCAGTTTTTTTGTGTGTTTGGCGATTATTTGCAATTTGAAAAGGGAAGAGATTTGTGAAAAATTTTGCGTAAAATTTATAAAAACTTTTTTTGCTGCAATGAAATGAATCGTGTCAAAGTTATTTAAAATAATCACCCTAGAAGAAAGTTATCCTAGAATAGAATCAAGTCTCGCTACTCTTAGGGAGTCTTGACCATAGGTGATTTCATAAAATATAATTACTTTCTGCTTAAGTGAAATATCAATTTACCATGAATACATTTTCTTATGATGGTAACAATCAAAATATTAAAAAAAAATCAAAACTTGGGCCAAGACTCTCTAATTTCCACGACTTGTTACTCTGTCTGATGCCTAAAGAAGAAGGTTATCAATGAAGCAGATGCCTATTCACGAACTCATTATACAAAATATTTCAAACTATATCACCAAAAAGTGACACTATTGTGGGAAATAAACATAAATATCTTTATGGTTAAATGTTAAGTAATCAGATATTGTCAAATCCTTTAAATTACATTAGTAAGCGACAAATTTTATGTTTCATTCAGCTGCGTAAATAAAAACATTAAAGTAATTGAATTTTAAAATTGTATCTATAATTAAAAAGCTATTTGATTTTAATAACCATAGGTGCCTAAACTAAACTACAGAATAAACAATTTAAAATAACCTATGCATATTAGTAGAAAATGCCTTACTTCAATAAATATCCATTTCTCTTTATTTTGTCTCCAGCATTTCGTTCAATACCAACGAAAGTAAGAAAAGGGATATAATTTGTTGACGAAGCATTTAATCACACTCCATTTCTTTGTTTATGATGTCTGCATCTGGGAAACTAAAAAAAAATCTAGTTTAAAATGAGACTAAACAAATATTTTCGATTCAGCAGAGGGCAAATTCTAGTGTGAACAAAAAAAAGTAGTGAAATATTTATGCTTGAATCTGATGCAAATGCGTTCTGAAATTCTCAATCTATCTCTAAGGACACTTCTTATATTTGCTCAGAAAAATTTAAATAAGGCAAACAAAATCATGTAAGAGAATCGTTTATTGAAGATGGCATTTTAAACAAAAACACGTTTTGTATTCTTTAATAGAATAAAAATATCCAGGTTTCTATTAATAACTAGAAACGAAAATTTTCGAAGAAAAGTACATT
>BGPR01001082.1:0-17442 GCA_013235015.1 Araneus ventricosus | reverse complement strand
ATTTAAATAATATACTGTCATCTAGAACTTGTAAGTGTGCAAAACTATAGACAAACTTTCGAAAGGATCAACAAGCTTATATTCTGAGTATTGGAAAGAGGCAGGGGTGTTGACACCCTGATTGTCAGGCAACGTGTGTCACCTGCAAAGAGCGACTCAAAACAACTGCATCATTTTACATGTGCAACCTTAGTAGAAAATTCGGTTCAACTTAAAGCAACAGGGACAGACTTAATGCCAGTCAACGGCATATTAATTTCCCGACTTATCATGCGTTATACTCTTAGAATGAATCATTACTTCTGGATTCCTTTAGCTTGGAGATCTTTTGTTTGTATTGTAAAAATGGTAAATACAGATTAAGAATTTGTCGTATGATGGCAATTTTCTGAAACATTTCGGTTAAAATTGCATGAAGCATTAAGAAAATTGTAAAATTTGGAATTAAGCAAATTATCTATCTGAGAAAAAGATTCAAACACATTTTGCGACTTTATTAGGAGAATTCAGCTACGTAATGTATGAAATAGCAGAAGGAAAAAAATTAACAATTCTTTGTTGTGATTTTGGACTTCTCGATAAAAGAAAAAAAATTTAAGACAAAAAATGGTTTACATGGTGGTGGGTTTCAAAAATTAACAAGCAGGCTTCAGGCGGAAGGCTTAATTATCAAATTATTTCTTTATAAAAAACTTTGAGGTAAGATTTTAGAACACGGTACTGCCAACAAAATTGAATTTTTTCATAAGGATACTTGCAAAATGTTTTACTATATTTAAGACGGTTAAGATCGCTCGGGATGCATAACTGTTGGCGAAATTGTCAGACATTTGGCGAAGAGACAGTACAATTTGTTTAAAATCTAACATTCTTATACTGGCATATTATATTTGAATGAGAAAAATCTCAATTCTTTTTCATGTGTTTCTTATGTTTTCTGGCCGCATTTTCAATAAACCAAAGTTTTTTAAAAAGTGGTCTTATAGTAACGAGCATAAGAAAAGAAATGGTTGTATTTTGGTAATTTTTAGTAACTGCAATTTAGATGTTGTTAGCTTTCTACAATGGCAAAATTTTTACTGACCTGACCTATTTGGATTTGCGTATAAAATTCTCTCTATTTTTCTTTAATTTAATTAGAATTCGGAAGTTTGCGAATATTACGGAAATTTTTTTCTTTCTTTAATTTTCTACATTTCTAAAAAGATTTCTCTTACTGAAAAAACATTAAATTAATTTAATTAGAAAATTAACTTATTTAGATAGACTTAACTTCCTTAAATTAGGCCGTTCTATCAACTGGCGTCTCATAAATTACTACAAAAATAACTTACCAATGGAAAATATTATTTAAAATTGAATTATTAATTGCAACAAACGGAAACATTGTTAAATGGGAAGAATCCATTATTTCAAATCTTTTTAGTTATGTAGCTTTAAACAATGTTTATCTCCATAAACTAAACAAACCGAAATTCATTATTGCTAGGAATTATCCCAGAAAAACGCCTTAAAAGTTGTGGAATCCATCTTTTATGGAATCATTTTTATTTCTGAAGAAACCCAAAGAAAATCTTCTGTGAGAATCTTTTGACGATTGAAGTCTTCTTTTATACAGGTTAGTAACATATATATTTCGAAAGCAATGGACTGCTTATAAATTTACAAACTTAAATGAGAACTATTGAATTTTCTAAATATTTGCTATCCCAAAAGACTTTGTAAGCTCAGAAATTGTATTTTTAAATATTTTTCTTCCCTTATCAAGAAATTTGTAATACTAACTTATCTGGAAATTTAAATTGCTTCAAGAAAGATATGGACTAGCGCTTAGTTGCCATGTAAAAACATTTTGAAATGAACACATCACGTGGCGTAGAGATTTATTTCTCTTCTTTTGAATCAGAATTGGCTGACATTATTCAAATAACATAAATATCAAAATAACCCTGCCTGTTCTCTCTTTCCGGGTTGCTCGGTGTTTCCAGCGTTGATTTATAAGTTGCAATAAATGGATTTTATTCCATTAGAATAAACTAAGTCCACATTAATGATGGGCAGCTGTAGCTTAGTGGTAAGGTTTCGGTGTCGGAACCGGTGATTTCCAGATTCGAAACCCGATTCCACTGAAGAACCGTCGTGTATTGAGCCTGTTGCATATTAAGTCATACGTAGGGTCCAAACGGGCAAACCTCCCACTGGTGTGGTGTTGAAATTAAGAGAGAGTTGTACCAGCTCTGGCGCTATCCTCATCATCTGAACGTGCTCAAAATTACGAGGTCCGTCCTAAAACAGCCCTCGTGTTGCTTCAACACTGGACGTTAATATAACTAAACCACA
Organism: Araneus ventricosus; assembly: GCA_013235015.1. Lineage (NCBI taxonomy): Eukaryota > Metazoa > Arthropoda > Arachnida > Araneae > Araneidae > Araneus > Araneus ventricosus. The sequence goes on along the minus strand of BGPR01001082.1, from coordinate 15,102 downwards.
ATATAATAATGACGCAGGCCTATCCTTTAGAGTAAAATGCATATATTTAATTTAACACAGGTAAAAAAATAGATATTACTGTAGTGTAAACAACATCAAGCTAGAAGCAAAAGTGTGTCATAACAAAGTTTTAGTTCCATACTCAGGTTCCAGTTTTGGCTCTGATGTTGCCGGCTTAAAGCTTCCTCTCGTAACATACAGTCTGAATCAGACGAAAAAGTCACGTGACAGAGGGCAGTTCAGTCTGTTTTGTACCGTGCGGTATAAATTTATTATTTTTCTCGTCTTCTTCCCCTCATAAGTATCAATTTATAATTTGTGTCGCATTTTTCCCTCATAACTTCATTCGGTTAAACTGAGATTTGTAGAGAGTTTTAGCCAGAGAGCGCAATCTTAACAATAACTCTCCGAATATTATTGCTAACTTTCATCACCAAATTTCAATTAGGAATGATAGCACTAACAGAATTGCCGAGTAACTGATTTTAACTTATACAATAGATAAATTGTCTGTATTCACTGTGTATTGTAACTGTGATATTTTCTTATTGTTTCTATGTTTAGGAAAACAATGTATGATATGATCTAGTTGTCTCCCTTATTTAATGCTTTTACAAGTCACTGTGTGTTCACTTGTTTTTGTTCTGTCTTTATTTCAATAACCACGTTTACCCTACATTTTAAACGCATGTATGAAAATTCAATTGCATAAATTAATAAATTCATAGAGAGTTATTTTGAATCCCACATTTCTAAAAATTTGAAGTACAATTGCAAGTACATACACAACAATAGTGCAGTTAAAAGGTAGTTAAACAATCAATATTTTTAAAAAAATGTGCTTTGTCCCGACCTATACAGAGACGTTTCGTTAGATAAAGGAATATTGTTAAACTCTAAACAATCAAGGTCCGATCTTTATTTTTCGCCATTTTTAGCTCTTAAGTTGATCCATAAACAGTGAAATAAAAGTGCCCTTAAGAAATTACAAAAACTTTGTTAATTTATATTTAGTTTAACGCATATCTTGGTACTGAACGGGAATCTATCATAAAAGTTATTGGAAACTTTCGTAAGTATAATTTTATTCATAGTCAAATATTGTAGCTAATTAAGACAGGTGAATGTCAGTTGTAATTTGTTTTGAAAGTTTTCTGTTATCAGTGACTAATAATTGAATAATTACTAGCATACTCTAGTTGAATTAACTTCCATTGAAGGAACTTTTCAGGAGGTCAATTTCTAATTTAAAACATTGAATTATATGGCAATATTTAGGCAACCCATCAAGAGTTGTAAACCTCAGTTCGAAAAGATCGAAATTTAATATACATTGGAAAAAAATTATCTTAGGATTTCCGTATTATTTGCCAAGATGAAAGCAACAGAATCCATTATTCGTCGGTAAATTCATGTGTATTTCAAAATGTGTTGCAATCGATGTAACGCAATAACTTCCGGTGACTTTTTTTTCTGCACAAATGTCAAATCCTGCCGATAAAACCTAATCTAAGAAACAGCCGCCAAAGTAAAAAGAGCATTGGTACTGCAGCTCTATACCAATTTAATTTAATAAATAGAATACTTGGTGAGGTTTTTTTTAATAGGAAACCATTTGCTGCAATGTATAAATCTGTTCGAATGTAGTCTAAATGGAAATGAAAAGAAGCATTCACAAGAAAATTCGGTTCTATTTTATTTTCTATTACCGATTTCATGACATTAAAAATAATCTTTAATAGATCCAGTGATATGTAAACAAAATAGGCAGATGAATGATTTGAAGCTTAGTAAATTAAAAACTTTTCTTTATTCCTGCCATGTTTGAGGAATTTTAACGATTTTCACCAATAAGTTTACGGCAAAGCCTGACGGGTGCCTGTAGAGGGAACGCCAAATTTAGCTAAGAAATTGAGAGGAGGTACAAATAAACTTGAGGCGAAAAGAACATTTGTTTGCTTACAATTGAAAAGAATAATTTTTATTCTACAAAGTAAATGCGAATCGTTAGCCAAATTTTATATACAGTTTGTGTAGATGTCATCGGTTTGTCGCAGTTTCATGAGTTTGTTACACGCTTCAGTTAACTTCATCCGTTATTTCGTGAAGTATCCTAATATTTTAAGAAATATTAGAATTATATTTCTTGACGGCAACCCATATGTAATGAAATACTTGCCTGCCTTAATCCATGCGTAAGTTATAAATTTGTATATATTGGTGTATATTTTCCATTAATTCGGAAAACAAAATATTTAAAGATTTCGTCCTCATCCTTCTCATTAAGAGTTTTATTTTCATTCTTAACTTGAATTTGTATTTAAAATAAAAGTATGCTCTTAATTTTGCAAGTCACTGTGTGTTTAGATGTTCACATCTAGGCCTTCTTTCAGCACCCCTCCCCCAGTTTAAATTGTCCTTTAAATGCAATTACGAAAATTGGTGGACTTAATGAGACTAATTTCGAATCCAGCATTTCTACGAATTTAAACAATGCACATAACAATAGCGCAGTTTAAAAGTAATTAAACAATCAATATCGATAAACAATGCTTTGTTTCGTATTTGTTCAGTTCAATACAGAAACATTTCCATAGTTAAAGTAATACTGTTAGCATCTAAACAATCAAAGGCTTTTCATTATCATTGCTTTTTGCAATTTGTAGTTCTGACTTATTTGATAAACAGTGAGGGACAAAAAGGTTACCTTCCGAATAATTCGCCCAGTTTTTCCAATTGAATGAATATGCTGATTATAAAGGTATCAATCATAAAAGGTTTCATCATTCGTAAGTACAACTTTATTCAGAGTCAAATATTGTAGCTAATTAAGACTGGTCAGTATTATTTGAATTCTCGTGAAAGTTTTCTGTTGTGATATTTTACAAAAAAATTCGAATTTATATGTACATATAATCGTAAATTGAGATTTTTATATTTGGTATTAAAAATTAGAAAATATAAAACGATTCCAGAAAGATATATTATCAGTGGCAACTGAAATGGCCTGAGTTGAAATCGAGGGCACTGTACCATTGCCACATTTTTGCCGAACTTGAATTATTCTTTTGAATATTCGCCGAAGTTAGTATTATATTTAAGAGGGTTAGACCCTTATGATAGCTTCCACTACAACAACTGGCCCATGCAGTGCTAATTTCGTGATGGCGCAGTGTCTTTGTTTCGAAGCTTACCCTGATTGCAGTAGACACATATTAGTGACATCCTCGCCCATGAATAATGTAATATCTATTTGTTTTTGTTATGTCAACGTAGCTGTAACTTGGGCGTAGCTGCCACTTGTGACGCCCGCGGCGAACTTGCAACATGCAGCAACTTGGGCATAGCTGCCACTCATGACCCCCGCGGCGAACTTGCAACATGCTGCCTTTCCTTTACAAGTTATTTTGGGCACATAAACTTCAAAATTTAAAAAAATCCAGGCAAAACATTTTATCCGAAACGGAAATCGTCTTTGGACGCCCTCGTTCTGTGCAGATAGGTTTAGAAATAATGCGTCCACCACCATTCTTTCTTTCCCATATCGGCAAACCAAAAAGAGGCGAACAAAATGTATTAATTCTATTAGTTAATTTTTATGTACACAATGAATGAGCAAGTGCCACTGCCCTTTCTAGTTTTCAAATATTTTTCCTGCATGTGTGTTTTTTGTCCTTTTCGAAGTGCCGCGCCCTCTCCTCCTCTTTAGCTACGCCACTAGATTTGTAGAAAACACAGCACCATGTAGCAATGCTGGCTGTTAATGTAATCGTAACCTTCGGCATTTAAATCAAGAATTCCTTAACCAAAGGTCTTATTAAGTCGCTCATCGCCAAAACAGCGCAGAGAAACAACATCGCTACTAATGAAATTGTATTGGTTTTGTAATTCTTCGCATGGTTTTGGCAAAGGGAAAACATTTGGTGATATGGCATACAGCGTTTTTGATTTCAGACGCTCTCGCTTAGTTTAAGAAAATATAATTAAATTTATGAATATATTTCCGAAACACACATGTTTTCTCAAATTTTAAATACGCCGCTGAGAGGTTTAGTGCAAGTTAAATATTTTTTTCTAAAACTCCTCTTTTTTAGACTCCAAAAATTGTGGCGGAAACAACTTGGACAATAATACGATAGGAGATACATAATACACAAACACGTTGAATACTTTAATCCTCTGATTCCTAAGGCCATTGAAATAAAGTGTCCTCAAAATACGGGAACGTCTGAGCTCTTCTATCAAAGATAAGGGAAATTCACTTCCCCCTCAAAAACAACGACAGCTGACATTGTCCGAATTGTAAGAAAACTCCCCTCTTCCCCAAACATATCTGGGCGAGCCACTCTAACGAAGAAAGCACGCGCCGCGGGTGTGAAATGACTCACATTTAACGACTGTCATCTTTTGCTTCAAGGGACGGATGGGACGGTCCCGTATCGATAGAGTAAAATCAATACCAAAAATTTCATTTTTTTAAATAGAATTCCAAACTCTTATTGTCAATATCTTTATTTGAGCAGATTTCGCGCATCTTTACAATTTCAGCTAGACCAGGAGTTAAGGTTGGATATTAAAATATCAATAGTCTTTTTTTATTGCAAAATGCAAATCATTCTAGAAGACCTAGAAAGACCCATCCGTCAATGAACTCCCAGAAATCACAAAATATTAAGGGACTTTTTAAATATCTCTTCGATATTAAATTTAAACTTGACCGAAAATGAACAGGTGAGAACCGATCGGATATAATCCTCTATTATGTTACGTAACGTATTTGTTCACCTGTTCAATAAGAAAAGATTTGATGTAGAACTGGCAGAACGAGGAAATAGTATTTTATGGGTTTGCAAAGATTTTCAAATTCAAACAATTTTAACTGTTTCTCTGGTTTTTATTATTTTATTTGGCACATTTCCATCAACCGAACAATAGACAGAAACCGTCAATTCCAAGGGACAATTCGAAACATCTCACTCTCATTCAACATTCACCCTCATTTTCACTATCATCGACTCATTCAACTTAGTGGTTGCATATTGGCGCTAAAACGAAATCTTACACATTTAGGACGCTTATCATCTAAGAAAATATCAAATGCCAGATCAGTGCGATGAGCAAAAAAGAAAATCCCGAAGAATATTACGCATTGAAGTGCATTTTCTAACTAAATAATTACGTTCGGATGAAAAGATTTTTTAGTTCAAACATTTGGCAATATATATGAACATTTTATCAATTTCTTCTGTGATTATCAGCCTAGATTTTAGTTAATTTCACTATCAGGTGACCTTTTTCTGATATACACTGGCATACAAAAGTTAAGGAACATTTCGTAAAATGCGAGAAATTTGCAATTAATATACGAAATTATGTTTCAAAATCAGTTCTGGAGAATCGTGTGACATTCAACAGAGTATCATATACATATTACAGTGAAGATTCGGTCACGACAGCAAATAGGGGGACCACCAGAAAGGGATGAAGGCGAAAATGGAGTTTTACTCAACCTGTTTCACGGAAAGCTAATAACGAGATGCAACTTTTATCAATGGTTATGGTTTAATGTGCATAATATTTATGTGCATTTTCGAAAGCATAGCAAAAATATTCGGAAGATATAAATGTTTCTTTAAAAATCCCAAATTTCTCCGCATGTGTTTTGCTTATAACAAGCAGAGTTTTCATTCAAATTATTCGAAATTTGTAGAACACTTGACAATATATTACAGAAGTATTATATTGAACTTTGAAGTAAATACGTTAAATATTACAGGAAATATGAGTGTTTGTACTAAATAATTTTTACTGCACATGTGCGAGACGCAGCGGAATTCTTCTATCATAACTTCAAAGCCAGATATATAGAGAAACTTTAAAAAAAATTCCAGATGGATCCCATTTATATTCAGAAAGCTGTCGGCATTTTAGTGAGGTGAATTATAATTTCTCTTTAAGAGAAGCTAAATGATGAGAGTTCTTGTACAAACTGATATTTTTTTAAATTTGAATCTTCAAACAGTAACATTTAATTTTAGTAAAATTGAATATCCTGAATACCATGAGCAAATATAAATTAAATATATTATTTAAATTGCATTTTCTCGAATACTATTCCAAGATTAAAGTTTAAAAAAGATCAGTTTGTGCAAGAACCCTCATCATTTAGCTTCTCTTAAAGAGAAATTATAATTCACCTCACTGCACTGTCGACAGCTTTCTGAATTTTAATTGGATTCAACTGGAATGCTTTTTAAAGTTGCTCTATATATCTGGCTTTGAAGTTATGAAAGAAAAATTCTGCTACGTCTCACACATGCGCAGTAAAAAATTATTACGTGCAAACACTCATATTTCCTGTAATATTAAACGCATTTACTTCAAAGTTTAATACAATACTTCTGTAACATTTTGTCAAGTGTTCTGCAAATTTCGAATAATTTGAATGAAAACTCTGCGTGTGATAAGCAAAACACATGCGGAAAAATTTGGGATTTTTTAAAGAAACATTTATATCTTCCCGAATATTTGTGCTATGCTTACGAAAATGCACGTAAATATTATGCACATTAAACCATAACCATTGATATCAGCTTTATATCTCGTTATCAGCTTTCTGTGAAACTCCATTTTCGCCTTCAACCCTTTCTGGTGGCCCCCCTAATTGCCCTCGTGACCGAATCTTCACTGTAATATGCATATGATACTCTATTGCATGCCACACGACTCTCCAGAACTGTTTTCGAAACATAGTTTGCGTATCAATTGCAAATTTCTCGCATTTTACGAAATGTTCCTTAACTTTTGTATGCCAGTGTATTATATTTGAACGAGAAAAACTGAATTCATTTTTATGACAATCTCATTTGTAGAATGTTTGCTGACCGCATTTATTATTATCTAATGAATTATAATCATCGAATTATATAATAATACATTTTTTTAAAAAAAGTTTTATAGCATTAAAAAGCATTCCGTTAAAGAAATGGAAAAATTATTACAATTTGTTTTTGTAAATTTATGCAACCCCTATTGTATCCGGGTACTGTTTCCTCCTTATATTTACAAAATAGTTCGTACCGAGATTCATCAAAGTCGATTTGCATGAACAACTTCCCTCTCTCTCTCTCTTTTTTAAATCTGAATTGGAAATCAAAATGTTACCAATATTACTGAAATTACTTAATTTCTGCATTTTTATAAAAATTTTATGTTCATAAATTGCTTCATTTTTCTTAAATTATGCTGTTTCACCGCGCGCGCGACAGTCGTTTGAGTACTGAATACAAAAATAGCTTTAACAATGGAAAATATTGTTTAGAATATAAATTAGCTATAACAAACGATATGGTTATTGACAATGAAGAATCTATTGTTCCAATTCATTTTCGACAACAATTTTAAACAACGCTTTTTACATAATCTAAATAATGTCTTAAATCATTATAGAAATATATTTTCCAGATTTGTGTGGAAGGTTGTTTTTATTCCTGACGAAATCAAGTCTTGGATTATCTTTTGAAGTTTGCCGTCTTTGTTTCAATACAGGTTAGTGATAAATATATTCTACTGATAGTGATAAATATTTCTATGAAAAACTTCTTTAAAAACTATTGAAAACCCATTAATTTTGAGGTATCCGAAAAGATTCTGTAAGCTACGAATGTTAAATTTTCAACGTTTTTTTCTTTATCCGGAAAATCAAATTTAATTTGCTGCAAGTCAGATATAGAGTAGCTTTTTGTCTCTCTTTCAACTTATTTTGAAGCGAACACATTACGTGATATCTGTTTGAAAAATTCTTCTCGTTTTTTCGCTTTAAAATTCCCTTTGGTTTATCTTTTCTAAATAGATATTATAGTCAAAATAATTGAATTCTTGATTTAATTTTCATCACTTTATTCATCTGTGAATAGCACATTTCATATCGATGCAACAGATATTCGGAAGGTGAACAAGCACCTGATTTTTTTTCTCTTAGAATATAATAACCAAATGGAGTATTTATATTCATATGTAGAAATAAGTGTTAATACTTTACTGTTATCAAGATCTCAGACAAATACCTGCCAAATTTTAGCGAAAACTCGCCGAATCTTAGCGTTAACTCGCAATTTCAGTCCTAAGAATTAATCGTGGGCCTGACGGAATTGTGTAAACATTCAAGCTTGGAAACGGTTCGGACTTCGCTAACAGAATACAATGAATGCGAAGCATACAAATAGAAAATACTGTAAGCCTCAAGAAAGTAGACCTCAACATTTTTATGAATCTCCACGTTTCAAACTCCCCTGTGTCCGAAAAACATATTTTCTAAATTATATTTTTCTGTCTTTTGGCGTATGATCATGAAAGCTCAAAATCTCAATGAGATACAAACATGAAATTTGAAACGTTGCATTTTCACTAAATATGCAGATATCTGTCCAATTTTAGACGAAATCTGTTTATATAAAGTCTGTCTGTTCCTCCACCACGTCGATGTGGAGACGATACTTTAAAAATGCAAGTAGAATAATGTATGAAATAAGACATTATGGAATTGTCATTCGACTTGTAGATCTGTAAAATATTTTAGACCCAGTACGTCAAAAGCTTGACCATCTGTCGGTCTTTATATTAAATGTGGTTTAAAGATTTTGGAGAGAATAGACTCTGGTACTTTCCGTTAGCCGGGCGCAAACGAAAAATCGCCAAATAATGTAGAATTCCGCCAAATTTCTTACAACCATTCTCTTGGCGACTTGGCTCGCGTTTGGTTCAAAATTGGCGACATTTGCGCCCGGCTAATGGAAAATCGCTTCGCTTGGCGACTTGGCTCGCGTTTGGTTCACAATTGGCGACATTTGCGCCCGGCTAACGGAAAATCGCTTCACTCTTGGCGACTTGGCTATTCACAATTGGCGACATTTGCGCCCGGCTAACGGAACAGTATTCTCTCCAAGAGGAATGTATTCTAGCTGTAAGACAAGAAAAAAAATATTATATCAATTTGCTATGAGGAAATTCATATTACGTCAAGGCAAAAAAAAAGAAAATCCCAATGAGTCGTCCGATTTTAATGAATCATCAACGCTGAAATGTATCCGTTCTGTGCAGCTTTTTTGTTCTAATATGTGTTTCAGTGTATGAATATAGTTAAATCCAGCATTTTTCATTATATACAGTAAATCTCTCACTTATGCGAGGGCGCAGGGGACAGCGGAAAAAAACGCGCATAGGTGAAAAATCACAAAAGGGAGCTTAAAAGTAAAACATCAATACATTGTACATCTATTGTTAATTAATACTATGTATATACTACTGAAGAATGTAAATAAGATTATTTTAAAAATGCAAATGCGTGTATAACTTCCGTTAATTATTTTTAAGAACACAAAGAAAATGGAAATGATCCAGATTTTTTAAAATCTTTCTTTCAGTGTCAATTCTGGGACATTAAAATGCTCCGCTATATCTTTTTTCGAGGTGCAAGTATTTTCTTCAAATTTTTTGATAACATCCATTTTAAACGAATGCGACAATTTCGTCCTTTTCGCCATTTTAAAGCGTAACCATCTAAACAAAACTCTAAAGATGGTTCTTTCGTTAGCGATCAATGCCACATGATATGTACCGTGCTAACCTCTCTCTCGAATTGGCTGCTGTATAAATGCGACTTTTACTGACGTCAATCACAAGAACCCCCACATTCACCCCTGTTTATAAGTTAGAGGAATGTGTTCCTGGAATTTGAACAATAGGGTAAGGGCGACAGAATGCATTCCTAGAAGCAGAACAAAAAGGGTTTTTGTTATGCTTTAAAAAACTTTTTGGACTAAGAAAATTTTTGCGACGCGCTTAGGTGAGAGGTGCTTTTTTAGTGCGGCGCATAAATGAATAAGTGTTATCATTTTTTTCCTATACCCCTGTCCGGGACCTCGGAAAAAACGTGCATAAGTGAAAAACGCGTACAAAAGAGAGCGTGTATATGTGAGAGGTCACTGTACTTTCTTTCCAAGCACCTGTTTCAGTAGCTCTTGATACTAATTAATTAAAATTTGCATGCTAACTTAGACACCTACTTACGCGCTTTTCGTCTGTAAAACGTATCGCTTATCTTCGGTGTGTTACTCTATTGTGATGCACAAAATGAGGTGTATTGTGTAAGTATAGGAAAAGAGCGAGGACGGAATAGTTCCACCCCCGCCTATTTATATTAGCTAAATGATATTAATAATCATTAATCAGAATGAATCTGGAACAAGAAGAATTAATCAAAAGCTCGGACTTTTTTGGCTGACCCCGGACATCTGCTCAAATGTTTTACCAAATAAGATTGATAAGAGAAAAAAAAGTGCTTGCTTACAGTTAAAAAATAGTTTTCATTCTATAATCACTAGATAACGTAGAAAGAAACTACTGCAGATGTAGAGAAAGATGATGAATTTATTACACGCTTCAGTTAACTTCTACCGTTATCTCGAGGAAAAGTTTAATATTTTACATAATAAGTGAATTATACTCTTTGATACAACATCACACGCATTGACAATGGAACACTTGTCTGAATTCACAAGGCAGTTATAATTTGAAATTTTATATTCTTTTCATTAATTAGAAAATAAATGTTTATTGATTTAGATATCATCCTCATTTCATGTTTTATTTCCCACATAAATTTGAATTTGTATTAAAAATACTAGCATATTCTCAATTTTTCGGAGTCACTAAGTGTTCAAATGTTAGCATGAAGTCTTTACTTCTACTTGATTTTATATACCGAACTTATCTTCTAACTGCGTATAACAAAAATATAATTACATAAATTACTTCATTTATTGACATCAATTTTGAATCTAACAATTTTGAAAAATACAACAATGTCCATAATCAAAAATAGTGCAGTTACAAATGAAGTAAACAATCAATATTTTAAAATATGCTCTGTTTCGTGTTTGTTTCGATCAACTCACAAACATTTGAATAGTAAGATAACAGTTACCATCTAAACAATCGAAAGCAAATCAAAGTTTAACGTCATTAAATGTTCAGTCATAAATCCATAAACAATGAAAAAAGTGGTCGTAAGAAATATTGAAAAGACCTTCAAACATTTTGTCAAATTATTAAGGTTGAAGAACTATGCGCATATTAAAACAGAATCGACTAGTAAAGAGTTTTTGGTTATAGGTAAGTTAAAATTTGCTTCGAGTCAAATATTACAGGTAACTAAGAACGATCAATAATATTTTCATTTTCATAAAGGTTTTATAAGGATACTGTTCATGATAAATGCCAACATATGCGCGTAAATTCGAAGTTTCAATTTTAATTTTTGGTATTAAAAGTATCGGCATTCTCATTGTGCAGTCTATTTTTTCTTTTTCAATAATTATTTCGTTTCATTTCTACATTGCTTATGTATGTTCTGTGTATAGGTCAGTGTGTTCATTCATAGCATCGAACGAGGTGTAACTTTGTGGTCACTGCGCTCTCTTCATGAATGAAGACTCTCTCCTTGTACCGTCTTATTTCTTTTTTTAATAATTATTTTGAGTTATTTTTATTTCGTTTATATATGTTCTGTGTATTGGTCAATGTGCTCAATCATAGCATCGAACGAGGTGCAACTTTGTTGTCACTAAGCGCTCCGCATGAGTGGACACTCTCTCCTTGTCCCGTCTTATTTCTTCTTTTAATAATTATTTTGTTTCATTTTTATTTCGTTTATGTATGTTCGGTGTATTGGTCAGTGTGTTCAATCATAGCATCGAACGAGGTGTAACTTTGTTGTCACTGTTCAATCTGCATGAATGGGCACTCTCTCCTTGTCCCGTCTTAATTCTTTTTTTTATAATTATTTTGTTTCATTTTTATGTAGTTTCTGTATATTCTGTGTTTATAATTATTTGGTCAGTGTGTTCAATCATAGCATCGAAGGAGGTGTAACTTTGTTGTCACTGTGCAGTCTGCATGAATCGACACTCTCTCCTTGTACTGTTTTTTTCATAATTATTTTGTTTCATTTTTATGTCGTTGATTTATTTTCTGTGCATTGGTCAGGGTGTTCAATCATAGCATCGACCGAGGTGTAACTTTGTGGTCACTGCGCACTCTTCACGAATCGACACTCTCTCCTTGTTCCGTCTTCTTTTTCTTTTATTTTCCTTACATTTTCGTGTCTTTCTTGTTTGTTAATTGTACATAGGTCTGTTTGTTGATCCATAGCATCGGATGAGGTGTACCTTTGTGGTCTCTATGTGCTCTGCAATAATCGACACTCTCTACTTCTGGCGTTTTATTTTCCCTTTTATTTCTTGACTTTTTTATGTTGTTCATATTTTTAATTCTGTACAATTCTGTGTCTAAATTCAGAGCATCGATCGACCTTTTGGTACCTTTATAGTTGCTGCTGGATCTGCTTGAATCGAAGCTCTCTCCTTGTGTTGTCTTTTTCTCTCTCTCATCATTTCACTTTTATGTTGCTCATATCTTTCATGTGTGTATAGTTCAGTGTGTTGATTCAAATCATCAAATAAGGTTTACCTTTGTGATCGCTTGGAGCCCTGCATGAATAGACACTCTCTTTTTGTGTTGTCTTTTTTTTCTTTCATTGTTGTTTTGTTTATGTGTGCAGTGGCGGACTGGCGAGGTTGCCAACTTGCCCGATGGCAAGCGGGCCCCCTTAAACAGAAGACAATTTGGGCCCCCAGGAAATGTGGGAGAGAAAAAAGAACTCTTTCTCTACAGTAAGCTTTTCTAAAGTAAATAAATAAAATAGCCCTGTCCCAAGGTCCGTGTTTCTTATATAATATTTAACTTACGGAATTTAAAATCAAACTAGCTGCATGACCCGGCGTTGCACGGGCAATCTTGTATAATGGGATATTCCCGGGCGGAGAGAAGTGAGATCACGTGAGGCCTTCGGATCCATATTTTTTCATATGCCCGGCTCCGTTTTTTTCAACAAATATTGTCACTTACTTTCTCCAAGAAATGTAAATATTCTTTCAAATCTAGTCTTTTTATTACTAATTTTCATATGCCCGCCTCCGATTTATTTTTTTTACATATATTGTCTCTAACGTAAACGTTACGTTCCCCCCAAAACGTATTCTCTTTTCTTTGTTCTTCTGTTTCTTCGGCTCTTCTCTGCTGGCTACGTTGTCCCATTACTGCCAATCGTCTATTTCTTTGTTCTTCTGTTTCCTCGGCTCTTCTCTCCTGCCCACGTTGTGCCATGTCTGACAATCGGCTAGTTCTTTGTTCTTCTGTTTCTTCCGCTCTTCTGTCCTGGCCACGTTGTGCCATAGTTGACAATCGGCGGCTTCTTTCTTCTTCAGTTTCAACAACTCTCCTTTTACGATTTCTAATTGCCTCCCGTCTATTGGCAACATCCCCTGTAATTCCTCTTTTTCTTTTCGGCATCGGAAAAAGCGAGAATTGAACAAAGCAAAAATAGTAACTTCCAAATATCATCTTAAAATAGAAGCTTTTACAAATATTTAAACTTGATCAAATCAATGAATAATGATTAAAATCACTAACATAACTAATCTACATCTTTCGGCACATAACTTTACAGAAATAAAACACCCCTTTTAATTTCGTTAAAATGATTTTGTTGGACGTTATATCACGGGATAAAAAAAAGAATTTATACACTTTCAACAATACATTTTTTTTATTTCTGTCAGCGTCACTTTTTTATTGTTGTTGTAACAATGTTCCTTAAGGTAAACGACTTCAACAATAAAATAAATTTTGAATTGCGCTGTAACAATGAAAAGTATTGTTATAAAGTATCCCAAACAATGAAAAGCATTGTTGTCAGTTAGTTTTTAATTAATATCTTTTTCACTAATTAAAATTTCGAAATTTAAATGGCCGAAATGGCTTCCCTGGATTATTCCCCATCTTTTGGTACCTTCCGCGCGCTTCTCCGTTCGGCGGTTCGTGAGAAGATAGAGGGACATACATACATACATACATACGTTTGTTTACCTTCGAATTTTAATAGAGTAGATAACTTTAAACATGGCTTCGTTATTTTAAACGTAGAAAATTAAAGGGTGTTAAAAGGGATTTATTCTAAAAACACGGAAAAATGTAATATATAATACAAAATTAAATATATAATTATTAAATATTATAGATTTAAATTAATATAATTAAATATAAAAAATTAAATACATATAATTTAATATATATATGAATTAGTGTTACGATTATAGATATGTGTGGGCCATCACTGACTCCTGGCAACTACTATTTTCAGACCCAGTCCGCCACTGTATGTGTGTTATGCGCGGATAGGTTAGTGTTTTAAATCATGACTTTGAACGATGTGCGCGTGTGAAATTGCAATTTGGTACATATATAATTTGACTCTTTCTGTTTGTTCCTTTAATTAGAAAAAAAGAATATTTTAAGATTTAGTTAACCTTATTGATTATTGCTTTTTTTTCTTTCAAAACTTGAATTGGTTTAGAAAATACTAACATATTCTACATTGTTTTTAAAGGCAATGCATGTTCATATCTTTGCTTCTAATATTTATTTGTACCTGTTTTTTTATATGCTGAACCTAAATTTTAGATGTATGTATAAAAAATATTATTACATAAGTTACTGTTTATTTTGAGAGTTATTTCGAATCTGACATTTTTTAAAAATTTCATCAATTTCCAAACACAACAATAGTGCAGTTTAAGATAAAATAAACAATTAGTAGTTTTTAAAAAATACTCTGTTTTGTTTTTGTTTCGATCGACACGCAAAGAATTTCAAAGGTAGAAACTTAGTACAATAGTAGATTATTACTTAAACAATAGTTGATTGTTACCATCTAAACAATCAAAGCTAAATCATATCATTTTGTCATTTATAGTTCTGACGTAAATCGATAATGAGTTTTAAAAAAAATTGCTTTTAAGAACATTTTTAAATAGATTGCAACATTTTCTTAAATTTTTTCACTTGAACGAATAACTTGATACTAATAGGAAATCCAGGAGTAAAGAGTTCGAGATAATTGGTAAGTTAAAATTTGTTTAGAGTCAAATACTGTAGTTAACTAAGATTGGTCAATGTTATTTTCATATTCACTGTCATTTTCAT